>JAHIAM010000359.1:0-12500 GCA_021605205.1 Aegilops longissima
TCTAATCTTCTAAGTGATCACGTGATCCATATCAACTAAACCATGTCCGATCATCACGTGAGATGGAGTAGTTTCAATGGTGAACATCACTATGTTGATCATATCTACTATATGATTCACGCTCGACCTTTTGGTCTCGGTGTTCGAGGCCACATCTCTTATATGCTAGGCTCGTCAAGTTTAACTTTGAGTATTCGGCGTGCATAGCGTATCGGTGTACTAGGTAGGGGTACCCTAGTATCCCGAACTCGTGCCGAGCGTTACAACACCAACAAAGCTTGCTTGGTGACCGCCAAGGTCCTCCTGGCTCCTTTGGAGCCATTCAAGAACAAAGTATTCAAGGCCCGGCAAGAGGAGCTTGCGGGAAGGCACTCGAGGAGCACGAAGAAACAAGACCCGACAAGAGGAGCTTGCGGGAAGGCTTGTGGCGACAAGCTCCGGCGCGACAAGGATTCAGCAGCGGCAAGATGCTTGCGCGGCGACCTCTCTTCATCTCGCTCCAGCTCATCCGTAGCGATGTGCGGTGGGGCTACTCCGAACGCAGCGTGTCAAAGGCTGTGCAGCCGGGAGGAGCAGCGATAAGCGGCGGCAGGCTTACCATCGTGGCAAGCGGTGGTGCACTTGCAGTCCCTTTTTGCCTTTATTCGAGGCGACAGGGGCGGGCATTTATGGATCTTGTCCCTTGCCGTCAGAGTTAGGTATATGCACTGTACACTGTACAAGTCGGTGTACCAACTACTATTTTTCCATTTGTACCCTCGTCTATGTTGCCACCTGTGGTGACCCCTTGAGCCTATAAAAGGAGGCCCAAGTGCAACGTAGAAAGGGTTCGACTCGTTCGGTTCATTCGACTCATTCGAGACCACACTCACTCAGGCTAGGTTTTGTAGCTTCCCTTGCTCCCTAGCAAGAACACAATATAATCAGCTAAGCAGCAGTAGGAGTGTTATCTCTCCGGAGAGCTCCGAAGCTGGGTAAACTGCTCGTGTGCATCGCCTCGATCTGCTCTTCGTGCAATCTCCGCCCCCCTCCGAACCACAAGGGACTCGGTCTGCCAGGTCCCATAGGTGTTCGTGGGTCACGATCAGCTTCCCGACATCTTTGAGTGCGCCCGGTGGGGCGTCGAGGCTGTGTGAACCTGATCCAGCGGTCACGAGCAACTTCTTCATCACCTTCATCAACATGCCACCAAAGAAGAAGACTTGGCGGCAGGAGCTGTCGCGTCAAACCCACCACCACGGGGCGAGTGGTGGGGAAGGCATGGCGGAGGCAGGCGTCATCGAGGGCCACGCGCTGCCAAGTCAAGGACAAGCGGCGCGAGCCGGCGTCCGAATCGTGCGCGTCCTTCTCAAGAGGCGGGACCGACAGCGTCATGGTGCTTCATGGCGCCATCGCTCGTTGGATCAAGAGCCAAGCTGGAGGATCCGAGGCCCTCGAGACCCGCATGCGCGCCGACATCTTTGAATGCGCGAATCGATCGCTGGGCGGGATGCTGCTCCTCTAACTTGGTTAGAAGTCCGAGCACATCCCGTTCCTGCTACCGTCGCCGTTGCCACCCACCACTCAGCGAAGCCTTGGCGAGAGCTCAGCTGCTTCTGACTACCCTCAACGGCCGACAAGGTCGGCGAATGGAGGCCACCATCGAGTCTCATCGGCTTTGCCAGCGCGCGTCCGCGGCAACCAAAGCACGTCGCAGCAGCGGCGCGGCGACAAACGCGAGCGGTGGCGGCAGACCTGGCGGTGCCACCACCATGCACTCCCCATCCGAAGGCCAAGATCACCAGGCTCCTCGGATCCCCTCGGCAGCGACTCCACGCGTCGTCGGATCCTGAGCTTCGCCGTGATCAGCGCCAAGTTCTTCAAACGGCAACAAGAAGGCCTTCGAACTTCGCGCCAGCGCGAAGAAGCGGCGTCGTCCGACCAGCGCGTCGGGCCGCTGTTGACATGCATGCGCCGGGGAACGAGCGACTTGCCGTCTGTGATAGGTTGCCCTGCGTTCACTCGTGAGCTGCGGCAAGTCGATGGCCGACAATAAAACTTCAAGCCGGATGTGCGGAGAAATGCGATGGCAGGACACATCCATCGGAGTTCCTTAGCATCTACACCATCGCGGTGCGAGGCTGCGGGGGCGAGGCGACAAGATCCTCGCCAACTACTTCCCGCTGGTATTGAAGCCCAATGTGAGATCTTGGCTCATGCACTTGCGGATAGTTCCATATCTTCTTGGGCAGATTTGTGCCATCGGTTTGTTGGCACCTTCACGGTGACCACAAACCTCATGGCCAAGAGTGACCTTCACCTGCGCCGAGAAGGAAGGAGAGTCCTGCGCAAGTTTATCCAGAGATTCAGCCGTGTGCACTACAACATCCCGGATGTCCACCTGCGTGGTGATCAGCGGCGTTTCATCAAAACCTGCGGAACCGAGGATGAGGAGGAGATGGCGATGTGCAAGGTCAAGGGCGTCGATGAGCTGTATGCTTTGGCCGACAAGTGTGCGTGCTAAAGAAGGAAGACTCCGGGAGAGAATGTTGAAGCAGGGTCTTACGGTGAGGAGACCGCCCGGCAAAGAAGAGCTGGCGGAACAACGAAAGAAGAAGAGCAAAGAGGTACTAGTTGTCGAGCAGTCCGACAGCGGAGGTGGCGTAAGAAGGCCAAGGTTGGCGGCTCGGCAAGAACCGCTGACACCGACCGCCAAGCGTGGCGGCCCGACAAGCGGACAGCTCAACAAACAGATCTGTAAGATTCACCGCACCAAGGGCCACGATCTCGAGTTGCAAGAAAGTTGAGCAGCTTGTTGAACAGCGAAGGCTGATGCGGCGAGACAAGAGAAAACCCGAGGAAGGTCTTGGGGCAGCTAGCAAGAAGAGACCCGGCGGGGAGGGCCGCGGCAAGGCCAAGCAGCGGCAAGGAGACAGACCTCCCGCGCGACAAAGATGAAACGAAGATGATGATGAAGATATGGAAGATGATGAAGCTGATGAGCAGGAGTTTGAGCATAGCGGAGGTTCTCTGCGTTGGCGGTGGTGCTTCTCTGCATACCTCACACCGCCAGCTCAAGCAATGGATGCATGAGGTTAATGCAGCAGAACCATCCGTGAAGTCACGCATGCCTCGAAGTGGTCCAACGCCCATCGTATTTGACATTGAGGACCACCCGATCGCATAACTGCGGTGGGTGCTTGCCGATGTTGGTCTCACCAACCATCCGCAACCTCAAGGTCACTAAGATGTTAGTTGGGCGGGGCGGCTTGAACCTGATCTCCTCTGCGGTGCTCGGAAGCTTCAAATCCACGGCGAGCTCGAAGAGCGGCACTTTCAAGGAATCAACCCGGAAGGAGCAAGCGAAAGGGAAGATCACATTGCGGTAACATTTGGCGTGAGCTAAACTTCGGCGAGAGAGTCACATTCGGCGTTGCTGATTTCCCATTGCCCTATAATGGAATACTTGGCCGTCCGCTTCGCCAAGTTCATGGCAGCCTCTCATTATGCATACAACCTACTCAAGATGCCGGCCCGATAAGTGTCATTTCTGTTCATGGCGACAAGAAAGATGCTCTTATCTGCGCCGACAAAGTTTACCGGGATGCAGCTGCTGCGACAGATAGCAAATCACTTGCCGCTCAAGCTCCCGGGGGGAAGAAGAAGACCAAGTCCGGCAAGATCTCTGATGCCCACTCCGGCAAGCGCACCTCTTCGGAGTGCTGCGCTACCGTCGAGGACGCACCATCGAGCTCCACCGGCAAGTGCAAGAAGATGATGGCAGCTCCACGAAGACCAAGAAGGTGCCGCCAAGGAGGCGGCAGCTGGTGGTACCTTCACCATCGGTGCCGCTTGACCCTAAATAGGAAGCGGCTTGTTGCTTTCTGCGGGCGAATGTCGATGTGTTTGCATGGCAACCGTCCGACATCCGGCGTTCGAAAGTAATTGAGCACCATTTAGGCATCTGTCCTCATCGCGGCCCGTCAAGCAAAAAGTCGGGAAGCGAGCGGTTGGGCGCCAGAATTCATAGCGAGAGGAGATCAAGAAGTTGGAAGCAGCGAGGCCTTGTTAGAGGTGCTCCATCCCGTGGTTGGCCAATCCGTAGGTTGTCGAAGGCAAATGGGAAATGGAGACTTTGTATGGACTTCACGAATGTTAATAAAGCTTGTCCCAAAGACCCTTTTCCTTTGCCACGTATCAACAGTTATTGACTCCACGGCTGGATGTGACTTGCTTTCTTGATGCATACTCGGATATCATCGATCTTCATGGCGAGAAGAGGATGAAGAAAACCACATTCATTACACCATGTGGCACATCTTTGTTTCATACGGATGCCTTTTGGTTTGAAGAATGCTGGTTCAACGTTTGCAAGAGTGGTCCACGGCGCTTTTGAGCCCCAAATGCGAAATGTAGAAGCCTACATGGATGACATAGTGGTCAAGAGCAAGGACAAAGCAACTCTGGTTCAAGACTTAGATGAGACCTTTGCAAATCTGCAAGATCAACCTCAAGCTCAACCCGAGAAGTGCGTGTTGGTCCCCTCGGCAAGCTTCTCGGGTTCTTAAAGTCTCGGAGGGAATTGAAGCCAACCCCAACAAGATCAAGGCCATTGAGCAGATTGAAGCACCAAAGCGCGTCAAGGATGTGCGAAGACTTGTCGGTTCGTGGCTGCTCTCGGCAGGTTTATCTCTAGGTCAGTTGGCGCCTGCCATTTTCAAGGTTTTGAAAAGGTAGGTCAATGAAATGGACTCCGAGCGGAGGCTGTGCTGCAGGACTTAAAGAGGTACTGTCCTCCACTCCAATACTTGTCGCACCTAGGCCACAAGAGAAGTTCTTTCTGTACATAGCGGCAACCAATCAAGTGGTTAGTGCTGCGTTAGTAGCGGAAGGAGGCAGATGATGAGCGGCGACGAGGCGGATGCATCCAGCGACAAGCGGGGGCTTCAGACAAGCTCTGGTCCCGACAAGGGCGGATCTGCGTGGGATTGTGAGAAGATCGAGAAAAGGATGGTGCAGCGCCCGGTCTACTTTGTCGGCTCCCTACTGCGAGGGGGCTAGGTCAAAGTACTACGGTGTCTGAAGTTGCTTCCGGCCTCCTCATGGGCTCGAAAGCTGCGCCATTACCCAAGCACATGAGATAACGGTTGTCACTTCGCTTTCCGCTGAAGAGGATATTGCAAAATCCGGAAACAACGAGGCAGGATTGTGAGTGACCTTTGGGCTATCAGCTTGGCCTCAAGTTTGAAAGCACTTCAACTATCAAAGCGAGCAAGGCGAGTTCATAGCAGAATGGGCGCTTAGCCAAGATGAAGAAATTCGAGCGAGCATCCCATCAAGGAGGCAAATAAAAGAGTGGGTGATGTACTTTGATGGTGCCTTCTCGGCTGCAAAAGCGCCCAGTGCCGGCGTCTTGCTGCTCGCACTGCCGGAGAGCACCTCAAGTACATAGTCAAATGCACTTTCCCAAGGAGCAAGCAACAAATAATACTGCGAGTATGAAGGTTTGCTTGCGGTCTCGAGATAGCAGTGGACCTTGGGATCAGGAAGCTCATTGTCGGGGTGACTCGCGGCTTGTCGTCAGCCAAGTAAACAAAGATTATCGAGAGTCCGTTGATGGAAGCCTACGTTGATGAAGTGAGAAAGCTAGAGAAGAACACTTTGAAGGCCTAAATGGAACATGTTCAAGAGCTCGAGAATGATATTGCTGATGGCACATCAAAGTGTGCACACTCAAGTTACAATGGAACCAAATTTTTTGTGCTCAAGCGACTCAACCAACGTAACACCATCAACGAGACGGAAAGAAGCAGGAAGTTGATTTCGGTGACTACTTTCAGGTAGAGCTCCACAAACCGCCGCCAAGAAGGTCCCCAAAATCAGCGCGAGATATCATTTGAGGCGATGCTCCTCCGACAAGCCCTATGGTTTGTTTCGTTGAAGCGGGCGCTCCCGACAAGTTTTGCTCCGGCAAGCTTGCGAGGATCATCAATAGCTCGGCGAACCGCGAGTTCTTGCCGTGAAAGCTGATGTTCGCGGCGGCGAATGTTCCTTTAGTCCTTGTTGTCGGAGCCATAAGCTCCAACATGGCAAACAGCGAGATCGTCCATTTCCTTGAGACAGGAGAACTTCCCGAAGAGCAAGAAGAAGCGGAAAAGTAGCCCGGCGGTCAAGTATGTACCAGTTTGTTGACAACATCACATCTGAAAGAAGACTCAACAAGTGAAATTGAAGTGTATTTGCTTGGAAGATGGGCCGAAAAACTGTTGGCGAGAGACGAACAGGCATATGTGGTCACCACATTGGCGCCAAAGCACTGCCGGCAAAGCTTTCCGGCAAGGTTTCTTCGGCCGAGAAGCCCTCGAGGATGCAAGCTGCACATGTAACCAAGTGTGAAGCGTGCAGTTCCATTCCAAGCGAATACACCAGACCAGCTCAAGCTCTCCAGACGATCCCTTTATCACGGCCATTTTCGATGGGGGCTCAAACATCCTCGGCCCTTCCCGAGCTGTCGGGGGCTTTGAGTACTTATGCGTTGCAATCGACAAGTTCACAAAAGTGGCGGAAGTGGAAGCGATGAGGAAGGTGGCGGCCGAGTCAGCCGATCAAGTTCTTGGTCAATTGTTTGCCGTTTGGGATTCTAACGGATCATCACCGACAATGGCACACAATTCGATGCATCGCACCTTCATGCGATCGTCCGAGATCTTGGCGCCAAGGTATGCTTTATACATTGCTCATCGAGAACAGCGGTCAGCGAGGGCAAGCAGCTGAAGTGCTGCGAGGACTCAAGACCAGAACTTTCGACGGGCTGCACAAGTCACGGAAGAAAGCTGGATTGAGAAGCTGCGGTGGTTCTTTGGTCGATCGGGGCTGACGCCAAATCGAGGCCAGCGGCGGACACCTTTGCTCTAGTCTATGGGCGAGGCGGTTCTCTCCACTGGAACTCGTATCTGGGTCACCTCGAGTACTAAACTTATGATGAGCTTGAGCAAGAGCGAGCTGCGACAAGATGGACTTTTACTCCTTGAGGAGGACCGTCTTGATGGCTGCTGTCACTGAGCTGCTAGATTACCGACAAGCTTTGCGCCGCTACCATAGCATAAAAGTTTATGCGGGAAGCTTGAGGAAAGCGACCTTGTTCTTGGTAGCCTTCAATCATAAAAATTCCAACAAGTTGGCCTTGAAATGGAAAGGCCCTTGTCGGGTGAAAGCGAGTCACTAGGCCTGCGCTGTCCCGCCTTGAGAGTGAAAGATGGGCGTTCAGGTGAGCAACTCCTGGAATATAGAGCATCTTCGCAAGTTTTTACCCATAGAAGCGGTTGCGGAACTCGTTAAGCAACCCCTGCTATACAAGTCTTGCAGCTGTTGCATGTAATCCTTTGTACAATGGTATGAGACCCGATGCATCGATAAAGCTCATGTGTTGGCACAACTTGTCAAATGCATGCTTTCATAATCCTTTATGCATGCGTTATCTAACATTTTTGCACGACATCCACACCGGTAAGCAATAATGAGCCACTAGGCTCCATAACTATTTTTCTCTTCTTTCTTCTCAAGGAAGAGGTCCTTCCACCCACAAGTTGGCGGAAGGAAGAAGATAATGGTGTGGGGCGTAAGAAATGTCCTCGGTATTACCTCGCGGGAAGCGAAGCGACAAAAAGCTAAGTTGCAAAAGCGAGCAATCTGTTTTTAAATTTTAAAGTTATCTTCCTCGAGCGATAGAACTTTGTATGGTAAACCTCTGTAGCGAAGAACCAACTACGCGGCTGGTTTGCGCCCTTACTTTGTTTGAGTCCGCTCAACAACTTAAGTGAGCTGCAACCCGATTCTGACGAGGTTTGCTTGTCCGGGAAATGCATCGCCATGACGAACTCTTGCGGCGTTCCACTTTTCGGCGCTCGTGGAAAAAGGTGCCTTAGCGACAAATTCCCTAAAAAGCGTGAGGCACAAACATACAAAGGAAGAAATCGAGTAGAAAATAACATTACAATCGTTTGCCTAAGATAGAGTATATTACAAAAATAACATGCCATGAGATCTAATAAATTGTTCTCACGAACATGACATGCGGCGACAAAGGAAAGATAAACTTAGCGGTCCTAGTCTCTGAGTGCGCCATCAACCATCTTGACTCCGCTCACCTGTCCACAATGGAGTGCGACAAGGGCCTTGGCGCTTCAACATGTCGGCTGATCGGCGGCGGGGACTTGAGGGCGTTAGCGTAAGGCGCTGCTGGATGCGGAAGGCCACCTTCATCAACATTTTAAGAACCCCTCCCTGCGTAGATTTGGGCTGACTTCAAATTGACCAGTTGCTTTAGGATCTCCTCCGGAGCCATTTGGAGAATGCGTCAACGCAGCTCTTGAAAGAGAGGCTGAGCTTGGCGCTGGGTTGGAGGTGCTTTCGGTGGGAAGTGCAGATCCATCAGCTCCACAAGCTCCTTGTCGATGGCGGCTGTATTGACAAGACCCTTGGTCCAAAGCATCCGCGTTCTCTCACGAAAGTATTGTGGGGGATCGTGGCATTCGCCGAGCAGCTCCTGGTTGGCTTTGATCTTCTCCAACAGGCCGCTTCCGCTCCTTAGCGCCGTCCAGCGTCTCGCGTCGGGGTGGACGACTTCAGCTCAAAATCCGCCTTAGCATCCTTGGCGGCGACGATCTCTTTGATCCTCTCAGCGAGGCGGACCTGCAACTTCGCCAAGAGTGTAAGCGTCCTTCGCGCTCGTGCTTGGCCGCGTTGACCTCCGCCCGCTCTTACGAAGGTGGCTTCCTCGCGTCACTCTGCGTCTCCAACTCCTTCTTGGCGGCCTCGGCAGCTGCGGTAGCGATCCTTTGCCTCCTTGAAAGCTCCGTCAATTGATTGCTACGCGCAGCTGTGTATCAGATCTTCCTCATAGCGATCGAGGTTGATCTTCCGCTCGCGCCCGATATCCTTTCTTGCTTGAAGAGCTTCTCGCCCAGCAAGCCTTTGCTGCTCCTCGACCTCGGCCTTCTCTCGGGATGAAGGCCATGCGCTCTCGGCAGAGTTGCTCAGCGCTTACGCTCGTCGGGAGAGTTTCTTTGTTGGTGGCGGAGCTCTTCTGCGGCGCTTCTCCATGTCGGCTCCGCCCTCGCGACAAGTGCTTCCGCAGACTCCGGCTTAGCGCCGAGAGGTAGCGGTAGGCGACACAGCTTCCGGCAGCTGCTCCACCTCGGACTTACCCGCTGCTGCTGCTTGGCGCGTCAACGGACAGCCCAGGCGAGCAGCGGCTCCTCGTCGAAGGTCTCTCCTCGGCAGGACCTGAGCTCAGCGCCATGGAAGCAGTGAACACGTCGCCGGCCTTCAGATAAGCGCGGGCTGGGGAATGCCGGGCTGGTGCTGCCTCGATGGCGGAGGATCGGCCGGTTGGCGTGGCGCTGGCGCTCCTGCGGCCTCGGTGCATGTTGCGATCTGAACCCCTCCCGACCCTCTGCGCCCGGCCAAAGCGACACTCGCGCGGACCTCGCGCCCGGCCTCCTCCCCTCCTCATGTTGGCGGCGTCGTCATTGTTCGCCGCGCATCCTCCTCGCCGGCAACCTCGGTCTCCATCGGCTCTCTGGCGGATGGATCGATGATCGAAAAAAGAAAAGAACGATCAAACAAGTGTTCAAAAAGAAGAACGAAGAAAAAAACCCAAGGAAATATTCAAGCAAGGAGATTACTGCGATGGGATCTGGCGCGGTTTCCACCACGGAGGATCGTCGGCGCTGCCCTTGTCGGGAAGCATCCCTTGTCGGAGGGCCTCCCTTGGGAGGCGCTCCTTGGGAGAATTCTCCTTTGGCGGCGTAGTTGAGCGAAAGAACTTGGGAGTGACCTCCGGGGCCTCTGATGAGGCTGCTCTGCTCCTGCACAATTCAACAAGTCAGATATCGGTGAAGAAGAAGCACCCATGCGCTAACCATAAGAAATAAACCAAGTACTTACGCTGGGGGCTGTCTTTGGGGCTGCTCGATGAAGGTTGCAGGGTCCGGCAAGGGAGTCTCGAGCAGCGCCTCACTGCATGGCGGGAGGATCGTCTTAGATGACAACCACCGGGGTCTTGGCCCTCTTCGATGCCCTCTGAGCCAGCGTTCTGAGAAAGGAAAGGGTTCAGAATGAAGCAAGTCAGATACAAGACAAAGCAGAAAATTGAAGGATTACAAATCAGCGACAAGATCTTACTCTTCTTCCTCTTCCTCGGGCTGAGGCGGAGAAGTGTCGCTCCGCCTCCGGTGCGGCAAGCTGGAAGAAGTAGGCTCGCTAGGGCGCTTGGCGGGTCGGAGCCGTGGTCCCGAAGGCCCTGCTCCGGTTGTTGTCGCGGCATGAGGCGCTCCAGCACGAGCTTGTCAGCGGTGGAGTCGTCGGCGAGGCGGCTGTTGGCCGGTTGCCGCCCGCCACTTCTCGATCCTGCGGAGGCGCCTTCTTGGCGGGGCGCGGGTTCCTCCAGCGGCAAGCTATATGAAAGCGGAGGAGCCCCGGCAGCTCGTTCGGCTCGGCTTGAGCTCGGCCTGCTCCTCCCGTCGCGAGCTCCTCTCGGTCGGCAAGGCTTGCCGCCTCGGCTGCCTCTGCCTCCTCCACAGTGAACCCAAACACGCCCGGCATGCGATTGCTGCCGCCTCCTCAACCTGTGGCATGCGCCATCTCTTGCTCGGTGGTGTCGCGGGTGAGCCACCTCTACTCGTCGGCGCGGATCGGCACCTCTTCCAAGCTGTCGAAGCTGCTGCATGATGTCGTCGGCGGGCTCCTGCCGAGTTGGAGCGATTCCATGGGAATCGCTGGCAGCATCATCGCGGATGCAGTCAGCGACAGTTGTTGCACAAAGCACGACCCCTCGGCAGCATGAACCACTCGAGGCGATCTGGTCGAGCTTGAACAGCTCAACGACGCCATCCGGCTCCAAGGCGGTGAAGTTCGGTTGAGGCCGGACGCAGCCTCATGATGTCCGCCGCGTTTGGAATTCCCAAGCAGGCCTCCCCTCTCCTGCAAAGGCGCAATCGCGGCGAAGAAGTCCGCTCAGCACCTACGGTGAGCCCGGCATGCCTGAGGCGCAAGATCCGGGTCACGGCAATCTTCAACTTGGCATCCTCCGGCGCCAAGTTGCTCCAATCGTTGCCGTGCACTATGGGAGTTTGGCGCAGGGCAGTGAAAGGCTGTGGGTTCTCCTCTATAATCCAACACCAATCGGCTCTCCACTCCTCCCACTTGCTGCGAAGCTCTCCTTCCAAATACGCTTCTTTCTTGCCGATCACTGGAGATCCAAGCAATCCCTCCGACAGCGGCTCTCCTCTCTCAACCGGGGCATGAAGTAGTGGCGGAAGGGGCTACATTTGGGTGGACTCCGACAAAGTTCTCGAAGGTGTCGAAAACTACCATGGTGAGGGCGGCGTTGGGGTGAAATCAGAGGCGGAGGCCGTATGTGTTCATGATGTCATAAAGAATTCGGAAAAGGGGCAGAGCCCGATAGAAAAGCGAAGAAGGATACCATGAAACTTTCTCGGATGTGGCGGCGGAGATCACCCTCGTCTTGAGTGCGCGCGTCTCCGTCGACAGAAGAGGTAGTACAGCTCCGCAGCTCCTGTCGTCGGCGAAGTCGAGTGGCCGCTCCTTCCAGGCGCCCGGCCTCTGCGCCTCGGCCGACTTCACGCCTTTCCCTTGTCGGCCTTGGGCCCATGGCGGAGGTGGTGAAGGAGTCCGATGGCGTTGATGGCGCCGGTGGCAATGGGGGCAGGCGTCGCTCTCTTGGTTGAGAAGAAGGAAGGGCGGTGGTTTTGAGATGTGACAGCAATGGCAAGTGGGCTTCCTGCCCTGTTTCCCTGCTTATAAGGAGGGAGAGGCGGGCGTTCGCTTTCCGATTAAAGGCCCCGATCTCTCCACGGCGCCACGTTCGGAGCGTCTTGTTAAATGGGAGGCGTGGTGGGTCGGAGCGAAATGTGGCGTTCCCGAGGCGCGTGCCGTGCCTGTTTTGGGCCTGGCCCAACAGCGCTTCGGCACCGTGTGTGGCCCAGGCCGGGGCTCTGCCGGTGTACTAGGTAGGGGTACCCTAGTATCCCGAACTTCGTGCCGAGGCGATTGACACGCAGCAAGGCTTACTGGTGACCGCCACCTTTGTTTAAAATTTTTTTTTAAAACCCGGCCCCGAAAAATTTTTTTTGGGAAAAAATTTGGGGAAAATTTTTCCCCCTTTGTTAAAGGGGCCCCCTTTTTCTTGCCTTTTTTTGGGGGTTTTTTTTTTTTAAAAAAAAAACCCTTTTTGGGGGGTTTAAAACCCCCCTTTTTTTTTCCCTTAATTAAAATTTTTAAAAAAAAAATTTTTAAACCAATTTTTTTACCCCTTTTGGAACAAAAACCCCTTGGGGGGGGGAAAAAAAAAAAAAAAAAAAGGGGGTTGGGAAAAAACTTTAAAAAAAATTTTTAAAAAAACCCGGGAAAAAGGGGAATTCCCTTTTTTTTTTAAAATTTAAAAAATTTTTTTTAAAAAAAAAAAAAAATTTTTGGGAAACCCCGGGTTTTTTTTAAAA
>JAHIAM010000359.1:15000-68998 GCA_021605205.1 Aegilops longissima
AAAAATTTTTCCCCAAAAAGGAAAAAGGTTTTTGGGGGGGGGAAAAAAAACCCCCTTTTTTTTTTAATTTTTGGTTTTTTTTTAAAAATTTTTAATTAAATTTTTTAAAAATTTTTGGGCCCTTTATTAGTTTTTTTTTTGGGCCCTTTTTTTTTTTGGTTGGGAATTTTTTCCCCTTTTTAAAAAATTTTCCAAGGGGAAAAAACCCCAAAATTTTCCTATTTTTTCCGGGTTTTTTTTTTAAATTTTAAATTTTAAATAAAATTTTTTGTTTTCCCCTTTTTTTTTAAAGCCTTTTTTTTTCCCCCCTTTTCCCCTTTAAAATTTTCCCCAAAAATTTTTTTTTAAAATTTTTGGGGGAAAAACCTTTTAAAACCCCAAAAAATAAAACCAAAAACCCCCCCCCCGGGGGGGGGAGGCCCTTTTTAAAAAGGCGGCCGGGGGTTTTTTGGGAAAAAAAAAAAAACCCCCCCGGGGGTTTAAATTTTTTTATTTTGGGGGGGAATTTTCCCTTTTTGGGGTTTTTTTTTTGGGGTTTTTTTTTTTTAAATTTTCCCCTTTTCCCTTTTTAAAAAAACCCCCCCCCCCCAACCTTAACGAGACAAAAGCGGCGCTCGGGAACTTATGCTATATTACCGGCGAAGTGTAGAAGCATCTTGAAGAAAATAGTACCCCCGATACCTATCTTGGTGCTCATTGTTACTATGAGACTTGTGCAATAGAATTTTGTACTCATGAGTTCCGTTGTGTGCCGACCATTATTGAAAAAGTGAGCACTATTTGGCTTCACCGGTCGAGGTCCGGCCGGGTGACCCGATCGTGACAATCGGAAGGTGCTCCCTTTACTCCCTAGCGAACAATCGGAAGCGTGAGGGGTAAACACAGGAGCAAAACGCAGCCTTGCAAATCACTTAAGTCAATATGGTGCATATTGTGGCATAATACCCGAAGAAGGAGCGAAGCCGTACAAGTATAATCATCATAAGAGAAAACCTCCACAAAGGGAGCCCCCAAAAGCAGGGGTATTGAAATTTCCGTTCAAAGCGAAGTTTGGACAAGGAAATTTTACAAGCAACTTTTTCCAAAAAGTATAATGCTTGGTCGAGCGAACCAAAGTTAAAAATTTAAAACTTTGAGCATGAAGGCAACTTAGCTGGTTAATGTGTTCGGTATTGATGGCCGATCTAGGCCTAATCGGGACAAGGTTCCATCCCCCAAGCCGGTCCCGGTGGCGAAAGGATATAGTCCGGCTGGATCATTTTCCTGTGCACAAAAATAGTGCAAACCAGATAATAATAATAATAAAATTAAAAATAAAAATTGATGCATAATAAATAATTTATGCAAAGTGAGTAATAAAATAAATATGGCTGGGCGCCAAAGCCAATGTCGTCTTGAGGCGTGGTGTGAATGGCGTGGCAAAGTCTGAATTCTCAGGTCGGTCCGAGTTCGGATCGGCGTTCGCGGACTATGTCGAAACCGGCCGAACCACCATCGACGTTATTTCGGCCGCCATTTGATAAACCTTGTAGGATGATGGACAAACCAGTAATGATTCCTTGGAAAAATAAACCCAAACAAGCAAAAATACTAGGATTAATAGCACCTGGTCTATTTCTGGCGATCCAAGAAAAGTGACTCCCAAAACTGTGACTCGATTAATCTCCTTGCACGATGGGCGGGGCGGCAAATGGCGAGCAAAGCCTCCATCCAGCCGTGACAAAGTCGATTGGCTAGTGGTGAAGTCTCGGGGTAGGTTGATGAAGAAATAGCCAAGTCCCGGTCTAGCGAGGTGTGGAATGGGTCGATGGAGGTCGTTGCAGCCACCATGTCAGCCGAGGTGTTGAGGTAGTTGGCGTGATGGACATCGGCAAGAAGCAATAGTGCGGCCGTGCGAGGGTCGCGATGTGGTCTTGCGGCTTGATGAAGTGACCGTGCAGCGATGCGGTGTGGCCTGTTCCGTGTAATCCGGGGGGCGATGTTGGTGATGATTTACCTTTTCGATGCGAACTCTTGTTAAACTTGCGAATGATGATCCAAAAAGTTGAGCTCGGCTCAACAAAGTGACGGCGTGTTTAAGCGCGGGTCGGGGGTGAACAATATTGCGGACTGGTTTGACACCACATGATGTTGAAGATCATGTTCAAAAGATTTTAAAGTTAGTGGGATGTGTTGGGAAACAAAACACAATACCCCATATGAAACTTCCTTCAAAAATGATGTCCGAAATCCCGTTCATAAATCGAACTCAGGTCGGATTCGTTTTCCATGGACAGATCCAAAAGTGATGCATTAATCGGAAGGTTCGGAGTTGGACGGTCGGATCAAGCTGAAATTTTGAGGGTGGTAGATATAGGAATTCCGCAGCCGATCAGCGGTTGGATCTTCCAAAGGATGTCGAGCTAGCAGCTGGACACCATGCCCTAAACTCGTCCATATTCCCATCTAGATTTGACATGGCTCCGGTATATCGTGGATTGCGGAGATTCCTCCATCGAATTCAATGAAATTTTCCAGGGTTGTTATAGACTCAATTCAGCACAATTCCACGGAAATTCAAAATGACACTTGAGGGGTGGTGGCGGACACAAGTCCGATGTGGGAAAAACGATCTGTGCCGAGGCAATGTTGGCGTTGAGCCCGGGCTCCTGGATGATCCTCCATGATCTTGATAGAGATCGGAGTTGATGTTGATGAAGGCCCTCATCCGAACATGACGATCGGGGTAGGCGATCCTTGGTCAAACAAAGGTGACCCGTCGAGTGGTAATGAAGATGGCGAAATCGGGTTGATCTGGGCGAGTCATCGATATTTTGAACACATAGCGGAACTCTCAATGAAAGCACCAATGTCGATTGTCAAAACCGGCGGATCTCGGATAGGGGTCCCGAACTATCGTCTAAGGCGGATGGTAACAGGAGGCAAGGGACACAATGTTTACCGGTTTGGGCCCTCTCTATGGAGGTAATACTCTACTTCAGTTTTGATCTTGATGAATATGAGTATTACAAAGTTGATCTACCACGATATCGTGAGGCTAAACCCTAGAGGCTAGCCTATGGTATGATTGTTGTTGTGTCTATCGACTAGCTTGGCCCTAGTTTATATAATGCACGAGGCCTAGGATAACAAGAGTCCTAGCCGAATCGCCGGTGGGGGAGAGTCCTTGTCTTGATCTCCAAGTCTTGTGGAATCTTCCTTGTTCGACAAGCTGTCGGGATGGCCCATGAGTATCTGACCATGGGGTCCTCGGCCCAATCAACTGATCGGGAGGCGTGGTGAACCCCTAGTCCGGGACACCGTCGAAGGGCGCCCCTGCCTCCTCTCTTTCACCACTTGGCCCATGAGGCCCCATTACTTCTTCCTTGTATTCCCGTAACTGCCCGGTACCCCCGAAAATATCTGAATCACTCGGAACCTTTCCGATGTCGAATATAGTCGTCCAATATATCGATCTTTCGTCTCAACCATTTTGAGACTCCTCGTCATGTCCCGATCTCATCCGGGACTCCCACTTTCCTTCCGGTACATCAAATCCATAAACTCATAATACAATCGTCACGAAAAACTTTAAGGGGCGGACCCTACGGGTTCAAGAACTATGTGAACATGGCCAGAACCGTCTCCACCAATAACCAATAGCGGAACCTGGATGCTCATATTGGCTCCCATATTCTCGAAGATCTTTATCGGTCAAACCGCGCAAACATCGTTGTTCCCTTTGTCATCGGTATGTTACTTGCCGAGATTCGATCGTCGGTATCTCAATACCTAGTTCAATCTCGTTCTTGGCAAGTCTCTTTAATCGTTCAAATACATCATCCCAAATTAACTCATTAGTTATAATGCTTGCAAGGCTTATAGTGATGTGCATTACCGGTGGGCCCGGAGATACCTCTCCGACAATCGGATGACAAATCCTAATCTCGAAATCCCAAACCCAACAAGTACCTTTGGAACACCTGTAGAGCACCTTTATAATCACCCGATTCGTTGTGATGTTTGGTAGCACAAAAGTGTTCCTCCGGTAAATGGGAGTTGCATAATCTCATAGTCATAGGAACATGTATAAGCCATGAAGAAAGCAATAGCAACATACTAAGCGATCAAGTGCTAATAACGGAATGGGTCAAGTCAATCACATCATTCTCCTAATGATGTGATCTGATTAATCAAATGACAACTCATGTACATGCCTAGGAAACTCAACCATCTTGATTAACGAGCTAGTCAAGTAGAGGCATACTAGTGACACTCTTTTGTCTATGTATTCACACATGTATTATGTTTCCGATTAATACAATTCTAGCATGAATAATAAAAATTTATCATGAAATAAGGAAATAAATAATAACTTTTGTTGCCTCTAGGGCATATTTCCTTCATCCCTTCACTAGTAGAAAAAAGGTCAAATGTGAGACACATTAGTGCGGTTTGCATTTGAGCGGCACTAATGTGTCCATTAGTGCGGTTCAAGCAACTAAGGCAGGAGGAGATCTTTAGTACGGTTGGGGCGAACCTTTAATTCAGTTCATGCCACGAACCGGTACTAAAGAAGGATAGGCCAACCAGCACCTTTAATCCGGTTAAGTAGCACGGAACCGGTAGTAAAGGTTGTGGAGAGCTGTTCTTAGTCCCCTCGCTCCCTAGCAAGATTTTTACCACCTTAAATAGGTTACTTCTCAAACTATCACAAGCACTTGGTCTTCATTGAACTCTATATGTAGAATTTGTGGTCAAATGAGTCTTCACGGTTTCTAAACTGTTGAGGCCTCATATTGAAAATTCATATTGTACACAAAAGATCATTGATAATCAATGTATTTTTTATGATAATCAATGTTTTTAAACTTATTTGAACTCCAGCCTATTTTTGCATTCAGTATGCATCATTCAAAGTAGCGTCATCAATTTCCAACACGTTACCATCATTTGCAGTTTTTAGGTCATTTACCGATTTGTTTAGAGAGCTAAATGGCGGTGAATTTAAAATCACTACAAAATGAACTCAAAATGTTGGAACTTGGCATGGTATCATCATTTCACCCGCATAGCATGTGCAAAAGAAAGAAGTCCGGCTGGCGGGCGCACCTCGTGTACAAAGGGACAATCTCTTTTGGAGTATCGGGGTTTGAGCGAGAACTCATCATTTACAGGAACTTCAATGTTTTAAACTTTTTGAACTCCAGCCTATTTTTGCTTGGTATGCATCATTCAAGGTGACATCATCAATTTCCAACACGTTGTGACATCATTTGCTGTTTTTGGTCATTTACCGATTTGTTTAGAGAGTTAAATGGCGGTGAAATTGAAACTCACTACAAAATGAACTCTGAAAATGTTGGAACTTGGCATGGTATCATCATTTCACCCCATAGCATGTGAAAAATAGTAGAGAGGTCACGGGAAACTGGGCCACCTCGGTGTACAACTGGACAATCTCTTTGGAATATCATGGTTTTGGGCGAGAACTAAATGCATTACCGGCACTTCAATGTTTTTAAACCTTTTTGAACTCTAGCCTATTTTTGCGTTCAGTATGCACATTCAAGCGACATCATCAATTTCCAACACGTTCGACAATCTCTTTGGATGTCGGGGTTTGGACGAAAAGCAAAAATATTCACAAAGAAACTAAATACAAAAAAAACTACTGAAATAAATAGAAAAAATAAATAAAACAGAAAACACAAAAACTATATAAAAATTTACTCAAAAATAAATAGAAAAAATAAATAATGCAGAAAAGAAAAAAACTATATAAAAAATTTTGGGCGCTGCCCATGGGCTGCCGGACCTAAGGTTTAAATCTGAGGCCCGGAAGGGCCACCCGGCTCCAGACGCTTGGGAATTAGGCCCGAAGCCGCTATATGGAAAGTTTGAAGGAGCAGCCCGGGGGTTTATAAACTAGTCGGCCCCTCGGCCGAGGTGGGACTAAACATTGTGCACCGCGGTGGCAGACACAACCATTAGTACCGGTTGGTGGCTCCAAGCGGTACTAATCGTCAGCCTTTAATCGGTTCAAGCCCGAACCGGTACTAAAGAGCCGTTCCGCCTTTGACCTGGCGAAAATTGGCCTTTAGTACGGTTGGTGGCTCCAACGGTACTAAAACCCCTCTCTATATATATATATATATATATATATATATATATATATATTTGCACTTACTAAAAATCAGTTTCATTGACCCTTCTTCTCCAACTTCTTGTGCGACATTTGCCCGCCCGGCGTCGTCGCCATCCGCGCCACCCTGGGCCCCCCCCTGCCGCCGCCCCCACTCCCCACGTAAATGTCCACCGCCCGCCCCCGGCCCGTCGTCGATGTCACCGCCTCGCCCCGCCCGTACTAAATCCTTGTCTCGATTCCCGTCGCCCCCCCCGCCCGTCGTCCCGCCGTCCCGTCCAATCGCCGTCTTCGCCCGCCATCTTGCCCGCCCCCAAGTACACACACAATACACACAATTTTTGTTTACATATTTTCTGTTTTTCTTTTTTTGTTTAGATTAATTAGGTATATATATGAGATTTGAACTAGTTGAATCAATATACTAGTTTATTTTAGTATGAAAATTAATTGAACAAGTTTATTTTAGTAAGAAAATTTAGGTATATGAGATTATTTGAACTAGTTGAATTAATGAACTAGTTTATTTTTAGTAAATGCTTAGTTGAACTAGTTGAATTAGTAGAACTAGTTTATATTTAGTAAGAAAATTTAGGTATATGAATTTGATGATCTAATTAAAATATTACTATATAAGCTACTTTATATATTTTAGTAAGAAAATTAATAGAACTAGTTTATTTTTAGTAAGAAAATTTAGATATCTGAATTTGATGATCTAATTAAAATATTACTATATAGAACTATCTACTTAATTTTAGTAAGAAAATTAAGAGAACAAATTTGTTTTATTAAATGCTTAGTTGAATTAGTTGAATTAATAGAACTAGTTGAACTAATAGAAGTAGTTGAATTAGTTGAATTAATAGAACTAGTCATCAACCCGTCTTTGTGCGGGCTAGAAATTTCTATCTTAAACTTATTATGCAATTTCATATAATTCTTAACATGCATTTTGTAAACACAATCGATGATATGTACAAATAAACAATATAAAGTATTATGGTAGAATGTACTGCACATGTTAAGTTTTATACTAAAATATTTATTATATTATCGGAACTGATCCGATAATGTTCAGGCCCTTTATATTTGAAATGATGTCCAATTTGGACCCAAACATTACAAATATGTAGATGTATATTTCAGTATCGTGATAACTTTTAGATTAAAAATCTGAAATAGAAGATTCTCTTGCAATGAAATTGCCAACTACAATGGAATCTTGACAAATAATACCAACATTCATGGACACATGTTGTGTGCATGGAAATCCTAATATATTTCTATTGATCAACCTTTGTTTCCAAGTCCACCTTTAGATCGTATCAATATTAGGCCGTTTCGTAACATAGTATTATAATGGTACTCAGCCATTTCCTTGAATTTCCCTTTTCTTTTCAATAAACTTAAATTGTCGAAGTGGTGATTAGTGTTTTGAAATATTATTCTACAGACTATTGTTTGCTGGATATGTTTTACATTTGGTGGTACATTACTTTGCGTAAGCATGTCTCAGTGAGTCTCATTCGGTTGTACATTTGTACCGTCACTACAATGCTATTTTCTCCTTTACATAATCTGCATCCTTCTTAGTGCATTGGACAGTAGTCCTTCTTTAACTTTATTATTATGTACAATCTTATACTTCATTCAGAATTTATCTATGTTATCAAACTAAATGGTGGGTATATCATAATAGTGAAAAAATTGTTTTACCTAGTAAGAGTGAAATTTTATGGATGTGGTTGCGAATATCCCAATTTACAATACCTACAAAAGTTACAGGTTATGTTAAAAATGATTTACCTCACTGTGACAATTTATGTATATTTTCTTAGTTATGTTACAATTGGTGATTTCACATATAAATTAATCTATAGTCTAGGTCTATGTTTATTAAGGTAGGATTGAATTTATTTTCAATCAAAAATTGAGTATTTTTGTGAAGGGGAGTCTCTTTCTATAAAGTGATCCTTGGGAAGTATTTATTTGTCGTGTCCTTTTCATTTTTGAAGGGGCGGGAGCGTATTCTTTTGTATGTTAATAACGGGGCGTGGACAGCTTGTCTTTTTGGATTAGACTCATTTCTAAGTGGGGCTCTTTTTTAATTGTAAATGTAGGTGTTGAGGAATCTCTGTTCTATTTTTTATCCCAATGGATGGTAGGTGGATTTTGTGGGTTGAAAGTTTAACGTGGTTGTTGAGGACTCTTCCATACGTGTTGTTTTTTTTCTTTTTGCGACTAATTCGTGTTGGTTTAATCTGTTTTATGTACTTGCTGGCTCTTCTATTAAAAATATTATAAGGTTTTGAATAGATCTTGACAATTAAGTCATTGTCGTATTTTTTTCACAAAGGGAAAACGCGTGTACATGGATTTTGTATAAGTTGAAACTGAATCGTGGGTATTTTTTTATAGGGAAAGCGTAGGTTACCGAGGACTCATTGGTGTAGGTAATTTTTTCCACCAAAGGAAGATACATGCGTGATGGCTTAATCCTTTTGATGCACATGATATTTTTTTTAATTTTATCGGTCTTCAAATATATCTTGACCATCAATTTTTAAGTCTAATGGCTACATTAATCTTGCTGATGTGGATTAACGTGAAGACTCGTATGATGCCTCAATTAGTAAATATAAGATATAAGACTAGTAAGTGTTTAATGTTTCACCTATATGAACTTAGGAAATGTTCGGACGAAAAAATTTCATTAAGTGGAATCTTTGTGAAAACGGCCTTGCCGACAGAAATTTCCTTGTTGATGATAGGCGCTTGACATCAAGCTGGATGAGACCTTCAAAGTGGATCAGATAAGTCACAATGACAAGTCTGTTTTCGTAATTAAGCATGACTTATATATGCTTCATTTCAACTTATAATTTTAAATTTTCACTATTCTACGCATCCCCTGCCATGCAAGAATATCTTCTTGGATAAGATAGGTTTCAGCCTATGGAAACTATGGAGGTAAAGAGGTTTACCGAAGACCGAGCATGGTTATACTTTCAACGTCAAATTATACAATGTGAACCACGTACACCTATTTTAAATGCAAAACTTGGCAAGCACTATGCAAGGCTTATGCATTTGAGCCGATATGGTTATCACCTTTGATATTAAATCCGGGAAGATGATATTGAAGGTAATAGAGACATCTGGGTCAATGTCAGGCGCCTCCGGTTCTACCATCATGTGAGTTTCTCAACCATATTTATGTCTTTGATATTGTTTATTCAAAATAGTTGACAACTAATTTCTATTGACACTTATTTCCATTCAAGCAAACATATGCGGCGCTTGGTAGCGGGACCTACTTTTCCCGGGCTGAACTAAACTGCGAGGAGATAAGTCATTATGTTTCATGGCTTGAGGATCTTCATCTGTTAAGACAAATTTTCTTCCTGCACTTAGAAATGTTAGTACTCAAAGCGTCGACCAATAGTGATAGTATTGAAATGGTCACATCTATTCTGAAAGATGGTAAGATTTTTACAATTTGTCCTCGGTTGCATTGATCGTCTCCGTCGTATCTACTTTTCCAAACACTTTTGCCCTTGTTTTGGACTCTAACTTGTATGATTTGAATGGAACTTGGGACTAACACTTTTTCAGCAGAATTGCCATGATGTTGTTTATTGCAAAAAAGTAAAGTTCTTGGAATGACCTAAAACTCCACGGAATATCTTAGAATAAATAATAAAAATCCTGTAAAGATGAAGACCGGGGCCCAAACCCTATCCACGAGGGTGGGGCGTCCCTCCCCTCTGGGCGCCCCCTACCCGTGGGCCCCACGGAGACCCTCCGGCCCAACTCCAACTCCATATATTGGCTTTGGAGGAAAAAACCCAGAGAAAAGTTTCATCGCGTTTCACACGGGCCGCCGCCAAGCCTAATCTCTCTGGGAGGCTGGTGCAGGTCCGTTCGGGGCTCGGGAGAGGGATTCGTCGCCGTTGTCATCATCAACCATCCTCCATCACCAATTTCATGATGCTCACCACCGTGAGTGAGTAATTCCATCGAGGCTTCTTTGGGCGGTGATGGGTTGGATGAGATTTATCATGTAATCGAGTTAGTTTTGTTAGGGTTTGATCCTAGTATCCACTATGTTACGGCGTTGATGTTGCTATGACTTTGCTATGCTTAATGCTTGTCACTAGGACCCGAGTGCCATGATTTCAGATCTGAACCTATTATGTTTTCATGAATATTGTGTGTTCTTGATCCTATCTTGCAAGTCTATAGTCACCTACTATGTGTTATGATCCGGCCCCGGTGACAATAATCGGGACCACTCCGGTGATGACCATAGTTTGAGGAGTTCATGTATTCACAATGTGCTAATGCTTTGTTCGGTTCTCTATTAAAGGAGGCCTTAATATCCCTTAGTTTCCAATAGGACCCGCTGCCACGGGAGGGTAGGACAAAAGATGTCATGCAAGTTCTTTTCCATAAGCATTATGACTATTTGGAATACATGCCTACATTACATTGATGAATTGGAGCTAGTTACTGTCACCCTATGTTATGGTTTTTGATGAACCACATCCGCATAATTATCCATCCGATCCGGTGCCTCTGAGCTTTCCATATATTGGTTTAGGCTTATTTACTTTCCGTTGCTATTGTTACAATCACGCAAAATACCAAAAATATTTACTATTGCTTGCACTTCTCTTTTTTTACGTTACCCACTATCATATTGCTTTGCTACTAAACACTTTGCTGCGGATACTAAGTTTCGGTTGTGTTTGAATTGACAACTCAGCTGCTAATACTTGAGAATATTCTTTGACTCCCCTTGTGTGAATCAATAAATTTGGGTTGAATACTCTACCCTCAAAAACTGTTGGATCCCCTATACTTGTGGGTTATCAAGACCCTTTTTGGCGCCGTTGCCGGACATAGCTCTATTCTTTGAGTCACTTGGGTTTATATCTGCTGGACACTATGAAGAACTTGAAGGGCGCTAAGACAACAATTTATCCCTCAACTCGAGGGGAGGTAAGGAACTGCCATCTAGCTTTGCACTTGATTCACCTTCATTATGAGTAAGCTAGCGACACCTAAACCCTTACGCTATTGTTCCGATAACGTCACATGTTATTGATGATGCCATTCGCTATGCATGATACTTATGATGAAACTACTTCTATGCTTGATACTCCTTGCCTTTGGTGAATTTATAGATGAACAAATTTCTAGGTCTAGAAAGAAGAAATTTTGCTGAATATAATGATGAAAGTGATGATGAAAATATAGCCTTTATTCCAAGTGTTATCTTTTTGATGCGGAATCTTACCGGCTATTTTTTTCTCCGGGATAGATATGAACTTAAGGGTTGCTAGTTAAATGGAGTAAAGAACCTCTTAGAGATAGGATGAGACGACCCCTTTTTGCTACTTACCATGTTTCCGATAAGGATTATGAATTCTCTGGATCTGATATAATTACTTTGGCTAAGATATGGTTTAATTCTCTTGATCCTGGTTGTGTGGTAGTCCCGGGATATGATTTATTACCTCGCTAAATATTTCCCTGCTCATAAGAAACAAGCTGCTTTGGAGGGAATATATAATTTTGTGCAAATTGAAGAAGAGTCTCCCACAAGCTTGGGGAGTCTTCTCAAGTTACTTAATTCTTTGGATCATCCTCTTAAGAAACCTGAAATACTTGATATCTTTTATAATGGACTAGCGATGCTTCGGAAGATTACCGGATAGTTGTGCTGGTTCTCTTTTCGGGGAAAAGAACACGGATGAAGCTGAAATTCTATTGAATAATATGTTGACAAATGAAAATAATTGGTCACCTCCTAAACCAACTCCAGCCAGCTCCTGCCCTAATTCTGAGCCTATTCCTAAACCAACTCCAAAGAAGAGGTGTTCTATTTCTCGTCCGAAGATATGCAAAAAAAATCTATGAAAAAAAGGTATTAAAATTGAAGATGAAAATTTACCTCCTATTGAAGAAATACATGGTCTTAATCTACAGCATGTTGAAGAAACATGATTTGATCCATTACTTATCGAAGAACCTCCAGATCCCGATATCCCGACACATGTAGTAAAGGTAAATTCTCTCTATAGATAATAAAGCTGAAGTACCTCCTACTAAAATTGCTAGTCGATTGCTTGGATGAGTTTGATAACTTTATGTTTAAGCAAGATGACTTTAATGCTTATTTTGGTAGACAATTAAAACAAATACCTTTATGATTAAGCGCTTGGTGATTATATGGCTAATATTAGAGGTGAACTTAAACTTGTTAGCAAACATGCTTCTATGGTTACCACTCAAGTAGAACAAGTACTTAAAGCTCAGAAAAGTGCTTGAGGAAATGAATAGTAAGAAAAATGATTATCTTTGAGGTGGCTACGAGCTGGTAGAATGACTCGGGAACCTTTTATCACGAAGGCCACCCTAAGAGAATCGAGCAAGATTCTCGGAGAAATAATATTGATATGCCTAGTTCTTCTAAAAAGGGAAAAAGAAAAATGATAAACTGTGCAAACTTCTAGTGAACCTATTCTGAACCACGATAATCCAAATAATATCTCTATTTACGATCTGAAACACAAGGTAATGAACATGAACCTAGTGAAAATGTTAATGATGATGTTCATGATGGCTCAACCTAGTAGTGATAATGAAGTAGAAGTTGAACCTCTTTGTTGATCTTGATAAAAGAGGCGTCGTTGCTAGGAAACATGGTAAAGAAAGAAACCATGGGTTAAACCCATGCCTTTTCCCAAACCATCCAAGAAAAAGGATGATGAGGATTTTGGCGCTTTTTGAAATGATTAGACCCATCTTTTTGGTATACGATTGGTGATATGCTCAAAATGAATCCTTATGCTAAATATATGAAAATATTGTTACAAATAAAAAAGATACCGGAAGATGAAATTTCCACCATGCTTGCTAATTATACTTTTAAGGGTGGAATACCAAAGAAACTTGGAGATCCGGGGTACCTACTAACCATGCTCCATTAAGAGAAATTATGTTAAAACTGCATTATGTGATCTTGGAGCGGTGTTAGTGTTATGCCTCTCTCTTTATAAATTGACTTGACTTGGATAAGTTGACCCTCTGAAATATCTTTGCAAATGGCTGATAAATCAATTGCTCTACACACCGGTATTTGTGAGGATGTGCTTTGTGGTTGCAAGCGTTACTATTTTAACGGACTTTGTTATTCTTGTTATTCGAGGGCGATAGTATGCCTATTATTCTTGGAAGACCTTTCCTTAATCTGCAAGGCTGTTATTGATTGCTACAAAGGCAATGTCACTTTTCATGTTAATGGTAATGAGCATCGGTACATTTTCCAAGAAACAACCTCAAGTTCATAGTATCAACTCTATTGGAAAAATTCCATCGATTATATTTGGAGGTTTTGAATTTCCTCTCCCTCCTTCAAGAAAAATATGATATACTTATTATTGGGGATGTCCATATCCCGTTGAGGTAACATAGTGTTATTGAAATTTCTCGGTTCCATGTTAATCGGAATGAGTTTGTTAACAAGACTTGATCAACCTTGTTAGTGGTTCTTTTTGATGAGCATGAGATGGATGAAACTAAAGCACAACCTTCACCCTCTTTATATTCTCTGTTCTTTAGTGGAAATAAAGTAAAATAGTATTTTTACATCATTTCTGAGTTATCCGTGCAATATAAAAATATCCCAAAAAAAAGTCCTCGAATGAATGCCAATTTAATATGATTTTTTGGGAATATTTGAGGATTTTTAGTGCAAAATTACATGAGGGGCTGCCACCGGCCACGGGTGGAGGTGCGGCCTACCCCTAGGCGCCCCCGCCTGGGGCCCCGGTGGCCCTCCTCCACTTATCCCTGCACCCATCTTCTTCCTATGCCTCACACAAACACGAAAAACCAACTCAAGCACGAGTTCCAGCCCATTTGTTGTGATTTTGATCTCCTTGCTCAAACACACTATAAAACTGCTTGGGAGATTGTTCCTTGGTATGTGACTCCTCCATTGGTCCAATTAGTTTTTGTTCTAGTGCTTCATTCATTGCAAATTTGTGCTGCATAGGTGACCATGTTCTTGAGGTTGCATGTCAAATTTATATGGTTCCAAGTAGTTCTAATGCTTGATATATGCTCTAGGCACTTGTAGGTAGTTGCTATCAGTTTTATTGAAGTTGGTTCACTTTTTTTTGAAGTTACTAAAATTTCAGATTATTTCAGAAATAATGAAGAGACTTTTGAGGGGCTCGTCGGGGGCTCGAAGGAAAAGCAAAAGAAAAGGAAGGAAGCCCAAATTTAATTTGCCTCGCCCCTGAAGGTCCGCCGTGTGAATGGCCTTCGATGACTTCTTGAGGAGGCAGGGTTTATGAGGATTTCTATCTATTAATTGAAACCTCCCGACTTCCTCTGCGACCAACGTCATCGGTATCTCTTACTCACAAATACTTTTGGAACTTCTACTTTTTCCCTAAAAATCACCTCCAACGGGAGTTCCATTTATTTGCGTTTTAAGGAGATGACATTAGCTGAATTTTGGGTTTGCAAAATACCCTTTGAGGTACCAGATGAACCACACCGTAATGAAGTGGAAGCTTTTATTAAGACTACCACTTGGGGAGGGCTAGGAAGGTTTACGATGCAAGAATTACTAGCATACATTTTCCTATTTCGCTACTTTGCCTTATTTTCTAGTCGTTGCTTGATTGGTCATGAGGCTGTGGAAACCTTAGTGTTCTGATATTATTATTTTGTTCCATGGTTTATACATAAATAACTCTGTTAGTATGGGTGGAATTGTTGCTAGGCGGTTAAGTCGAACCGTACTAAGGGCCCCATCTTTGGTGGCATTTATGCTTCACGCCTAGCTGAATATTTTGAAATACCTATTAGGCATGAGGAGAAAAAGAAATAAGCGTTGCCCGTGCTTATTTAGACTATAAGGTATGCTAGCGCATGATTTTCTTGTTAAAATTATGAAGGGAGCTCAAATATAAATTGTACTTTGATAAACATCACCCGAGACTATTACTTTGCCTGCTCCCTCTTTGTTTAACTTTATACATGTCCTTACATTGTTCCGTGGCCTGTTCAAGCCTATGGAATCCTGCACCCCGGGCGAACCACAAGATGAGCCTCCCGCGGTTGTTTATTCTTGGGATCTGAGGTGGTTGCCAACCGATGGGTGAGTCCTCTTCATCACATTATGATCCCGACTATTCTTCATTGATCGACCCAGCTACACCTAATTATCGGCCAGGCTATCCATAAAGACCAATTTAGGCCAAAAGCCTAAGCTTGGGAATCCGTATTTCCACCGACATTACATTTATGTTCACACACTCATTGCTAGATGTGGTGCTCATACTCTTTTTTGTAATATCCATGCTAGTTTATTTTCCTTTCTCACCTTTCTTCTTGTGTATTTAATAAAAAGAAAACCAAAAAAATTAGTAGTAGTTTATTTTTCTTGTTGTAGTAGTAATAAAAAAAAAAAAATATTTCCCGTTCTTCTTTTGCTTGTTGGGAGCTATCCGTGTAAATAGTTTTATTTCTTTTCTTTTCTTTGAAATTGGTAGGAGAAGACCATGATTAAATTATTGAAGTGGCTCTTATATGCATCATTGTTGATTTAACCAAGAGCCCATATTGCCTTGTCTTCTCATGTTTATTGAAACTCTGATTCCCTTAGTCAACCGTGCACTTTATCATTATTCACACCGTTCGGTCATGCAAGTGAAAGGCAATTATGATGATATTGATGGATGGGGAGATGGAAAAGCTGGTATGAACTGACCTCTTTTGTTTTTGTAAATATGATGAGTTCATCGTTCTTGATTCAGCTTATTATGAGTAAACATGTTTGCAATGACAATTAGAGATCATAGTTGCTTGTGCCATGCTTGATTAGCTACAGTTATAAGGTTTTCCTTGCGTGCCAACATGCTATTGAAATGGTTGTGATGTGGTATGATGGGTGGTATCCTCCTTTGAATGATTTAAGTGACTTGACTTGGCACATGTTCAGCATGTAGTTGAAACAAATCAACATAGCCTTCACAATATTTATGTTCATGGTGGATTATATCCTACTCATGCTTGTATTCAATGTTTATTAATTATAATGCATGTTCATGATGTTGTCGCTCTCTTAGTTAGTCGCTTCCCGGTCTTTTGCTAGCCTTCACTTGTACTAAGCGGGAATCTGCTTGTGCATCCAATCCCTTAAACCCCAAAGTTATTCCATATGAGTCCCTATACCTTCCTATATCCGGTATCTACCTTTTCCAAGTAAATTTGTATGTGCCAAATTCTAAACCTTCAAATAAACATTCTGTTTTGCATGCTCGAATAGCTCATATATCAACTAGGGCTGCCCTTATCTTCCTTTAGGCGGGTTATTCTCAAGAGGTGGACTCCGCTCCTCCTCCGAAAAATGGCTGGTCACGGGATGCCCAGTCCATGCTTTATGCAAACTAAATCAAAATAATTGCAAACAAAACTCCCCACAGGACCCGTTGAATGTTGGAGGCACTTTCGTTGTTTGAGCAAGCTATGGATTGATGCTTGTGGAGGAGGGGTATAAACTTTACCATTCTGTTTGGGAACCGCCTATAATTTTTTTCATGGAAGATATCGTCATCTCTTAGTTGTTATGTTGACAATGAAAGTATGCGCTCAAAATATAATTTATCTCTATTTCAAAAGAACTCGCACTTTACAAATCCACCTTCCCTCTGGAAGGGCCTATTTTTACTTTTATGTTGAGTCATCACCCTCTTATTAAAAGCACTATTTGGAAACACAGCTGTCATTTGCATTCATTATTGTTAATTTATATGGGTATGACTATGATTGGATCTCTTTTACCATGAATTACAATGTCTAGTCAATCCTTGATCTTTGAAGGTGCTCTGCATTTATGTTTTGCGGTCTCGAGAAAGGGTAGCGAGATACCATCTTGTTATGTCATATTATGATTGTTTTGAGAAAGTGTTGTCATCGAGATTTATTATTATCGCTCCTTTGGTTGATTATGCCATTGATATGAGTAAACATGAGACCGAGAATTATTGCAAATGTGGTTAGTTATTATCTTTCTGAAAACCTGAATCTTTGGCATAAATCAACAACAAGAGCAAACGAGTTTGTAAAGTTTTCCTTTTCTCTTTCGTTTGTCCTGAATTGCTTGAGGATAAACAAGGGTTTAAGCTTGGGGAGTTGATCGTTCCGTCGTATCTACTTTTCCAAATACTTTTGCCCTTGTTTTGGACTTCTTGTATGATTTGAATGGAACTAACCCGGGATGGCGCTGTTTTTGGGAATTGCCATGATGTTGTTTCGTCCAGAAAACAAAAGTTCTCGGAATGACCTAAAACTCCATGGAATATCTTAGAATAAATAATAAAAATCCTCGCCAAAGATGAAGACGGGGCCCACCACCTTCCCACGGGTGGGGCACCCCCCTTGGGCGCCCCCTACCTCGTGGGCCCCAGGAGACCCTCGGCGCCAACTCCAACTCCATATATTAGCTTTCGTGGAAAAAAAGAGAGAAATTTCATCGCGTTTTTCCAAGGCCGCCAAGCCCTAATCTCTCGGGAGGCTGATTGGAGTCTTTCGGGGCTCGGGAGGATTCGTCCCGTCGTCATCATCAACCATCCTCCATCACCAATTTCATGATGCTCACCGCTTGAGTAATTCCATCGTAAACTTGCTGGGCGGTGATGGGTTGGATGAGATTTATCATTTCGAGTTAGTTTTGTTGGGTTTGATCCTAGTATCCATATTTCGAGATTGATGTTGCTATGACTTTGCTATGCTTAATGCTTGTCACTAGGGCCCAAGTGCCATGATTTCAGATCTGAACCTATTATGTTTTCATGAATATATGTGTGTTCTTGATCCTATCTTGCAAGTCTATTGTCACCTACTATGTGTTATGATCCCAACCCAAGTGACAATAATGGGACCACTCCTGGTGATGACCATAGTTTGAGGAGTTCATGTATTCACTATGTGCTAATGCTTTGTTCGGTTCTCTATTAAAGGAGGCCTTAATGTCCCTTAGTTTCCAATAGGACCCGCTGCCACGGGAGGGTAGGACAAAAGATGTCATGCAAGTTCTTTTCCATAAGCCATTATGACTATTTGGAATACATGCCTACATTACATTGATGAATTGGAGCTAGTTACGTGTCACCCTATGTTATGGATTACATGATGAACCCATCCGACATAATTATCCATCAGGATCCGGTGCCTCAAGCTTTCCATATACTAGTTTACCTTATTTACTTTCCCGTTGCTATTGTTACAATCACTACAAAATTCCAAAAATATTTACCATTGCTTGCCTTTGCTCTTTTATTACCGTTACCGCCACTATCATATTACTTTGCTACTAAACACTTTGCTGGAGATACTAAGTTTCCGGTGTGGTTGAATTGACAACTTGCTAATACTTGAGAATATTCTTTGGCTCCCCTTGTGTCGAATCAATAAATTTGGGTTGAATACTCTACCCTCGAAAACTTTGCGATCCCCTTACTTGTGGGTTATCGGCATCTTTTGCATAATTATTTTTTTTAAACTTTCATTGCTAAGGATAAATTACTATCGATGTACTTAAGGACTCCCGATGGGTTGTGCCTTAGTGGATCGAGACTAAAGGTCACATGTCAATGGTTAGCTTCGGCCAAAGATATCCTACATTTCACATGAGTGCATTCAGGTTTCTAAAAGCGATGAATGCTTAATATAGTGAAAGATTGGAGCAAAATTTTGATCGGAGAAGTACTAGGGGCAGCGATGAGGCACAACCCACGATTAGGAGGCGGGTTCATCTGCATGCTCCGTATGATGAATCGGGAGGCTATACATGTTCTATGCTATTTTATCGGAGAGTGCAGCATGAGTGATTTTGCTAGTTCATGCTCTTAGTACTTTTGTCCTCTCATGTCCGTGTTCTTGTCCGAACTTATTCTCAAAGGGTGATTTGCTTTTGTGGTGTTATGAAAGCTTATAATATGATGACCATGTTGAACTGATGATATCTTTTACGGTACAAGTGAATTTTTTTTTAAGATAGTGTTGGTGCTGATTAGATAGCGGTAATGACTATGATGATTAAACAGTGGTAATGAAGACTATGATGATTATTAGCTACCTAGTTTCTTTGTTGTTTGAATGATGCAAGAGTTTTATATTAAATATGATGATGATGATGATGATGATGATGATGAGTTATTATATCATTTAGGAAAGAAACATGATTAGTTTCAATTGGATGGATCCTAGCTAAGTGATCAAGTATATGCCATATCCATATTATACTTGATCCTTAATTATAAATGATCTAGTATAATATGGATATGGTATATACCGATCCTTAGCTAGGATCCACATGCATCGATCGAAACTAATCTGGGATTCACCCGATGATTTAACAACTAAAATAATCACTAAATTAAATTGAAAACACAAAATTAAAGTAAAAATAAAAAATAATACCAAAACACCCCTGTCGGTGTCAAAACCGGCAGATCTCGGGTAGGGGGTCCCGAACTGTGCGTCTAGGCGCACTAGTAGAATAATGGCCTATTGTCCCGATTGGTAGGGCCTTTAGTCCGGTTCTGAACCGGGACTAAAGGTAAACCTTCTACGGCCCTTTAGTCCGGTTCCATCGAGGCCGGGGGATTCCTCCCGTGGCCTTCTTGAGCCCGAGGGGAGGGCCTTTGGTCCCGGTTGGTGGCACCAACCGGACCAATAAACATCCGTGACATTTCTATGGCTGTGGTTTTGTTTTTTTTTGAAAAGGGGGGTTGGGGGGTTTGGGGGTTAATTTAGGTGTTTCATATATTGTGCTATAGCTAGCTAATTAATAAGAAAAGTGTCCTCTCTTTTGTCCGTGTTTGTCGATGCTACGTACTATACATACTATAGAGAGGACTAGCTAGACACGCTAGCTAGCTAGTAATTAAGCAAAAGAAGATCGTTGAACATATATGTGCATACGGAGAAGTGATATCGAACCTCTCCTTCTCCGAGATTGGTGAACAACAAGTTCTTGTATATCTATCCGACACTAGGCTACATATATACAATAATTATCTTTTACTAGGACGCGTGGTCCACATAGTATTCTCCGTCTTGGTGATCCGTGGTCAAGAAAGAATGCTAATTCCTCTTGAATTGCTGCATGCGATCTGGTGCTAGGAGTTCATCCCTTGAAACATCTAATTTTAAGAAAGGGTCAATAATATATATATATATATATATATATATATATATATATATATATATATATATATATATATATATATATATATATATATATATATTAAATAAGAATGAAACTCAACACAAATGATGGTAATAAATTAAAATTGTTAATATTTTTATTTCGCACTTCATATTGTTTGTCGGAGTAGCCCTCTCACAGGTGGTGTGGCGGATGGACTATAAGCGTAGTATCCACATAAACATTCCTTGTTCCTGCCACAACCACTTTACAAAAGCAAGGTCAATCAAACGATAATTGGCATGCTAAATGGTATTGATGAAACTAGTGCTTGAATCACTAGGAGATCTTGCGTGGAATATGCTACTATATAGTACTTACTTTGGTGTCTAAATTGCAGCTTCTTGGGAGTCCGGAGCTTTTTGGTGAATTTTCCCCAAGCCCTGCCATACAAAGAAAAAAATTACTTGATATCGAGAAATGAACAAAGTTCTGATATGGTGGATAATGATCGATTTAACTTACTTCTCGAGCATTTCAGGTCATGTCCGCATACTCCTTGGGATCTTTAAGCTTGGAGTCTAAGGCGTTACTCCCTTCTCAAGCTTAATCTCTAGGAGAATATAGTGGTAGCTGGCACACATGCATAACTCATTTATTACATTACTATAACCTGGACTAATAAGGAAACCGAATATGCCAAAACGGCACTCACTTGAAGTTGTAAGGAAAAGTATTATATCTTTGTGTTCATTTATTACCAAGATTGTAGCAAGTTGGCATCGGTATCTTGGGCATGAAATTTAACCTCAGTTGCATCTATGAGATATGTGTTAATGAACCCAATATCACCCTTGTCTTTTCTTCAATTGGCGATCTTCAATCTGCATAATATAGTGAGGATATTTATAAATACATGCAATGAAAGGGCTGAGTTTATAGAGATACTTAATGGAAGTAGTACTACTTACAGACGTGAAGGTGACCGTTGTTTTATCGAGGGCCAATTGATTGAAAAACTGATAGAACTCCTCAAATGGAATAGGCAGTTCAATTCCAAAGGAGGTCCTGCTCCTTTTAACTCTCACATACAAAGTACCCTCCCCTCGGACTCTTTGCAGGTTTTCATGTACCAATCATGCAATCTTCCATCATCGTTGATAGAGCTTTCATCTTTGGAGAGGCTTCCCGTACTCGTATCTTTGTATCTGCACCTCCAAGAAATCATAATGTACATCGTCGGGCGGGTTCTGCAGGATTGCCATAAGGGCACCATCCTCGGATCGGCGATGTCGCTAGAAACCTTTGGGGGCACGATTGCTTCACTTGTTAGCGGCTGGGCAATTTGTTTCCCAGCTCGTCGTTCTTCATCCTTTGATCACTAACAGTACTTCCCGACCTCTCCGCTTGGCAAATGCCTTTCAATAATCGCTCATAGTTTCCTTTCGGCGGAGACTTGGGTGGTTTTGTCGGGGCAGCAGTGCGCTTCGCTTTGGCGGATCTACCTTCTCCTCGGGGTGGATGTCTCTTTCTTTCAACCCTTGAAACCGGTCATCCACTTGTTGCGCGATCTTCGCGTTTTCCCCTCGCTCCTCTCCGGTAACTTCTGGAGTCTTGAGGAAGGACGGTTTATCTCCTCCGCCTTTGGCTGTCTTGCTAAGGCCGGCGAGCGGAGGCCGGGCGGATGTCTTCTTTCCTTGCTTACGGCGGGGATTAGGACTCTGACCGGCGAACAGCGGGGAAGGGGCGGGTCTCTTCCCCCCTTGTTGGGGGAGAAGGGAGGGGCTGCTCGGACCCCGGTCAAGGCGGAGAAAGGCAGTGCCGCCCGCCGGGAAGGCCCGGCCGAGTGCCCTGATCGTCATTCGCCGGAGGAAGAGGGGTGGAGGCGGAGTGCCTGACTTCCGGGAGAAGGAGGAGGGGCGTCAGTTGGCAGGTTGATGAGATCCTTCCGCCATAGGCATGGAGTCTTGAGAGAACCCAGGAAATACTCCCTTCACCGGTAGGGTGGTCAAGCGGAGGTCCTCAAATCCCTCCATTATTTAATCGACCATCACCTTAATATCTTGGCCGGGGTGAAAATTTCAAGGTGGGGAAAACCCTTGTTGGCTTTCCTTCGGGCCCGGGAAGGAAGGTAAAGGGGTAAGCCTTGGGGAAACCCTTTGGCGAATTAAAGTTTGGGTTGGGTTTTGATCTGCGCTTCTCGTTCCTCTTCTCGTTCCTCTAGCCCCATTACCCTTTGTGCGGCGCCTGCATTAGGCCTGCCTAGTTTCTTCCTCCTCTCATGGGTTTTGTAACCCCTCTGAAAATCCAGCCTTCCCGAAACCCGAGCTGGCGTGCCTCGTGTCCGTCCGAGGTGCTCGAAATTCAGGGCCATTGTGAGCTCGTCCTTCTCCCTATCTGGAATGAACTTCCCTTGCTGTTTTGCTTGATATATTCTTTGAAGCCTCTTGACTTTAACATCCCAAAATTCTAAATTTTGGAATGTTATATTAAATAAATAACTATGCTTGTTTCGATTGATTGTTTGGTGATTGAGTGAATTTGAGTGGAAATGAAACTTTTGAAAGATGAATGAGAGGGAATGAAATGACTTTCCCATAACTTTCCCCTTTTTTTTGGATCCCAATGAATTCAAGTTCATTCCAACACCAAACCTAGAGTGAAGATGACATTTCTTCCATTTGAAATAAAAAAAGGGTTTTGGAAAAGATTTGAATTTCATTTGGGAATATTTCAAATTCAAAAGCTTTATGCAACTCAATGATTTTCATGAGGGAAGATAAAATGACTTCTTTAATTATATGAAATATGAGTTGGAAGTTAAAAAATATATATATCAAATTGAAAGTCATTTTGAAAGTGCCTTGAAACCCCCTTTCAAATTTGAGTTTTGGAATTTGAATTCAAACTTTGGCAAGTGGGAATCATATCAAAAACTATGCGATAAATACTTGAGCAAAAGTTAGAGGAGTAAACATGACACTCCAAAAATATCGGGAGAAAACAATGCCAAAGGTTTTGAATTCAAATTTGAGTTTTATTTGAATTTGAAAAAATGAATTTTATAAAGTTTGGATTTTGCCTTTGGAAAAATGAAATAAGGGAATATTCCCGATCATTTTGGTATATATATTCCTATTTATAGTTTATGTTTTATCCCTGTTTTTGTTTTATTAAAAAAATAAATTAAAAAAAAAAAAAATCCCTTATGACCCCCTGGCCCAAGGCCCCCCCCCAGCCCAGGAGGCCCAGCGGCCCAAGCAACCCCCTCCCTTTAAAGCCCCTTCCGCCAGTGGCCTCGCCCACCCCTCTCTCTCCTCAAGGCGGACCCCACCCTTCCCCCGCCCCCGCCACGCCGGCCGCCTCGTGCGGGATCCCGAGATCCGGATGCGATCCCCCCGATCGCCTCCCCTTACCCAGGGCCCCGCCTATATAAGGGGTCCCCCTTATTCCCCCTTACCCCCGCGGGGCCCTCCTCCTCTCCGGAGCTCCCGGGCCAAGCCATCCGCCCGCCATTTTCCGTCCCCCCCATTGGGTCTCCCCCTTGGGGAGGGCCCTCCATCCCCGCCCTTGGCGGCCGGTGAGTCCCGGAGATCTCCCCCGGTCCGATCCCCAATCTGGTGTAGATTGAAAGAAGAAATCTGCGTTTATAAAAACCGTCGGTTCGACCGGTTTAGTCCGTTAGTTTTAAGTTAGGGTTTTATTTTTTTTAGCCGGCCCGACTAGTTTAACCCTAGGGCCCGTTTAGTTTATTTTACGCTCGGTTGTAGTTTAGGCCCATTGGTTTTCTTTTATTTTCATTTTCTGTTTTAACAGAATAGTTCTGTTTTGAAAAATTCATATCTTTTATTCTGTTTAATATTTTTAGGTGATTCTTTTTTGTTGGTTTGAAAATTTTCTATAGTTTCTGTAGAAAATATATTTAGCTATGTTAAAATTATTTTAAATTGCTTTAATTTAGTTTTAGTCAGAATAGTAAATCTGTTATAACTTGAGTTAGAAAAATTATTTTTGAATGACTTTTTTGTCCCAACTTTGTTTTGTCATTGCCAAAACATAGAAATTAATTTGGGTATTTTAGGATTAATAAAAAAATAGTTTTAAGCAGAATCTTGTTAATCCTAATTAATTAACTAGCTCTTTTTTCCTATTATTTTAATTAGTAAATAAATTTATTTTTCACATGTGATTGATTATTCAGGATAGTTTCTGTCACTTTATAGGATGAACTTTTATTTATAATAAATAAAACTTTTATTTTATTTTCTTAATATAAATTGGATTAGGCCTAATAGGAGTTTCATAATAGATTTTAATTAATTCTTTTGCTCCTAGTTGTTTAATGAAACCTTTTTTAATTTAACATAAAACCATGATTAGGTTATGTTAGAAAATTTTTGTTATATAAAACTAGTTTTAGTTGTTGCTTGAAGTAGGAACACTTTGAGTTGGATTTCTTGAGTTTTTCCTTTGGTTTTGATTCGTTTGATTTGGTGTGTTATGTTACTATGCTATTGTGTTATGTGATCATATGCTATGTGCTTATTATAGTTATTGTTTGCCTCGGTAGAATTTCCGGTCTGAAGCTTGCTACTATGAATCCCTAGTTCTCGAAGATCGTCAACAAGGCAAGTTCACTTTGACCATGCTTTCATACCTATGTTTTATTGCATTTAGTGGCATCTTTGCAACCACCCCTCGTAGTGTTATTGAATCCTTGTAGTTGAGTAGTATGCATGAGGTAGGAACCCATTCCCTGTTACCAAGCCGGGGCGATATTTTATTTAATGCTACGCTATAGTAGGCGGGTTTGGTATGAGTACTCGGGAGTGGTGTGAGAATGGAGGTTTCTCGTCAACGACAACTCCATGATGGGATCTGCAAGGCTGCATCTTCAAGGCCTCAAGACTTCAAGACTCAAGACAAGAATTCAATACACCTTTGGGTGAAAGGCGGTTGGGGGCACCCGGAGAAACCGGTGGTTGGCGGGATGCATGGAAAGCGCCATGACATCTTGGCTTCACCCGACTCAAAGGCGGAAGAATACTTCATGCCGGAAGCTTACGTGCAACCCAAAGTCATTATGGGCTCGGCTTGGTTGACCTTAGTTGTGACTCTGGCTGGGGCGGTACTAGAAGATGTAGAACTACGGTAGGATGGGTTGATGGGGACGGTGGTGGAGGAACTCTTGGAAACCATGTTTGGTCATCTTGTTCTCAAACACCACAAGTGCGGAGCGTAAAGAGAGGATCGAATCTTGCGGGTAAAGTGTACAAACCTCTGAGGGGTATAAACCTAATCGATTAGCCGTGTCCCGGTTATGGACAATTTGAGCATCGGACTTGGATCTATCTCGGAACTCTCAACACCGGATTGATAATTGTTGGGCAACTTATGATGAATTTGGGCTATGAGACATCGGTTGGCGGAACCATGTCATGATAGAAAACTCCATAGTACAGACTTCATTTATTCCTTTGATGTAGGGAAAATAAAATCAGCTTTTACCAAAACAAAACTCGAATCTGAGCCACAAAGCCAAATTGCATATAGTATAGTTTTATCATTTTTCTTTTATTGTGATCTTGCGGTACATTCAATGTCTTGACCTACAACCAACGTATCATGTTGCGGAATACTCTTCCAACGGTAAGAATACGATCGGGTTACGGTCTACACTCAACATGCCGATGGCGTTGATGGGACTCCACACCGATTATTTGTTTCATTTGTGACTTATGAGGTATATATCAGTTTCGTTAATTATACATGTGATTGCACTTTGATATATGCATTGATGTCTTGTGTGCCGGAATCTTGATCGAGGATGACGGATAACGGAAGGCTTGACCGTCCGAGGTTGGGTCGCTCTGGAAGATGGTATCGAGCACATGTTTTGGTAGGGCGTGACCCTAGAAACGGAAAGCCCTAGGACGGAAATCTCTAAAACTTTATTTTCAAAGGATCCTTACTTCTCGTCTTTTCGATTTTATCAAGTAGACCCTCTCACCTCAAATAGTTAGAATATACCCTTTTCCCTTTTGAAGGATCAAGAAGGGCTCCAAGAAGGATTTGATATCGGGCCGATGATCCCTTGAGTAAAAGGAATTTCTCCATTAGAACCTACAACAGTTGAAGACTCCGAAGACTTGAAGGATCTGAAGAATTATTTGACCTTTAGAAGCCGGACCCTGTTATACACCTCGTTAGATCCGATGATTTGTGAGCTTCATTTGTTTGATGTTTTCCGGCCCCAAAATAAAACTTGTTTCTTCAAAAACTATTGGTTTGTATTGTGTATATCCTCCCCCCTCTATCTCATCCCAAAACTTTTGAACCCCATAGATGATGAATGAAGTTGGTGATATTCTCGGACGAAGACTCAGCCGGGAGCTATGGATCAGAACATGGAAAATCACTTGGGAGCAATTTGGTTTCAAGGAAGTATGAGGTTCAATATGCTCTTCAATACTTTTAAAAGTCTGCAACCTGGTGGAACATGCATCAAGCCATACAGGATTTAATGGAGCAATAACTTGGGAGGAATTCAAGAAACCTGTTGAAATCACGTCTTATCCGGAAACACAATGATACACCAAAAGTAAACCTTGTGCACGCAAGATTTGCGGAGAAATAGGACACACCGGGAGGAACACAAAGATGGATGCCCTCATTGTGAGGAGAAACACCCGGTGAGGAATGCCCAACTAGCGGTGACTTGCTTCTGTGAAGGAACCACCCACTACCGGTCCGGTGTCACATTTACTCCAGGTTGCAACAAACTATTCCGAACCAGGAAGATGGAATGAAAAGCCCTCAAGGAAGATCTAGAAGAACCCGTAATGGTGAAAGTGTTGAAGATCTGGATGGAGAAGGTCTCAACAGATTTTACTCCAATGCCTGCTATTCATGTGGAGAAGAAGGACATTTTCACGATTTCCAAGGAAAGAAAGGGTATCCGGGATATTTCCGGCGAAGTGAAGTTTGACCCCGGAGATAGAAACTCGATCATTCGGAAATCCGGGAAGAGAAAAGGAAGGCAACCGAGGAAACAATTTTTGCGGAGAAGGACTTGAGTCATATCACCTGTTATAGGTGCAAGGATTTAGGTCATTCGCTAGTAAATGCCAGGAAAAAAAGCCAAGAATCCAAGGAGCCCGCATAATCACAAAGAAGCCCCAAGACATTGGAAGTCATTTGTTTTGCTGCAAGGAGGCAGGAAATTATGCTATTAAATGTCCCGACAAGATGAAAGCTGGAGTTGAGTAGTTGGAATTTTGATATGGATAATAAGAGTAGTAAAAGCAATTTCCTTTTCATGAGCTCAATGAGTTGAGTTATGTAATAGATTTCTCGAGTTTGTAATAGTTCATGACTTAATAAAGTTGTAATGTCACATGCTGAAAAGCTTTAAGGTTGCCATATTTTATCTTGGAAATTAATATTCTTGATGAACATGGAAGAAGGTGAGTCGTGATGCATAAACGGAAATTGGAAATTGAGTTTGAAGTTACATTTGGATGATATGAATGTGTGCCCAGGGAGATAAGTACCTTATTCGAGCATCATTTCTTTTCACAACGGATGGCGACCCTTTATGAGTCTTTCCTTAAGGGCCTGAAGCGATCATGACCACGACAAGTGATCATGATTACCGAAAATCTGAAGGACATGATGAAGCATATTCACCTTGAAGGAGATCGGTCTAAAAGGCTACCCCTTCATGCATAAGGGAGTGGAACTTTGGTATGTGGAGGTACACCTCCACCATTTGAAAGAGTTTGCCCAAAATGATGGGGCAGTACTTTTTCATTTCACGTGTGCCACAAGCAACTTTCTTGATGCTGTTGTGAAGCAACCATGGAAGCCATCGCCGGATCGAATACTTGAAGCAAGACTCCGTTATACTCGGGAATACCTAAGCGAAGTACATACGAGATGATGGAGGTGAAGCTCAAGGCCACTCGATGAAACGAAGATTGAAGATTTCAAGGCACATGTCGCACAATTCGATGGGAAGAAGAATCCTCAAGGGAAAAAAATGAATAAAAGTTGGAAGTAATGTAAACCATACCAAACCATGTGGGTGGGAGCATTTGTAACAAAGTACCTTTTGAAATTTGGATTCACGAAAAAATGATTAAGGATGTAATGAAAGATTGATATGAGAATAATGAGATGTTATGGACAAACTTGTGCATTTATTTTTTTGTAGTACTCGTAAAACCACGGGATCAATGAAGAAAAAATGTGTTATTAGCCCGGTCCCTAGAAGGGCTGGACAAAATAAGTTGGAATTTTGTTTTGATATGATGGTATGAAGAAGCAGTACTCTTGGATTTAAAGGAGGTGTAATATGGAGCAAGAGAGTTACTCAAGGATAAGTTAAAAGCTGCACTAGTGTTGAAGTGGGCCATAAACGGGCCGGGGTTTTAAAAGGCTGATGTAACCTTGATAAAGGAACAATTTGGAAGAATCTGATCCAATCAGCAACGTTCCGTAGGAGGTTCGAAAAACCTAAGAGTGGTGAAATAACGATAGATGTTTTTTGGGCTTGCGAAACCATGGATTTACTCGAAAACAGTTAGAGAACAAGAAATTCTGCAATGCTTGTGAGTATGCCCAAGTGTTAGAATCGTGATTCACTATTTACGTATGTGGTAATGATTCAAAATGCGGGATGGATTGGCCCCCAAAGACTTCTATCATGAACTATCATATGTTGATGGAAAATCGGAGAGACTTGAAAACCTTTAAAAAGTTAAAGCGATAAGCCATAAAACCATAGAATGGTAGGGCGATGGAACCCATGTACATGGAGTTGTTGCCAATCGTAGATTATCGGTGAGAATGAAGCCAAGGCCCTTTTTGCGAAACCATAAATTGTAGACCACCATGAGTGTTTGATAGTTGTTTAGAATGGAACAGACCCATCCTTAAGAAGATCCGGTCTCGGACGAACTTCAACTTTATGAAACGGACCCAAGCTTTTGAGGAAAACTCTATGCTTAAAGAAGCGTTAATGAAGGAGTTATTGTGAAGAGACATACATTGTCAACACTCGGAGGAAGTATCGAGTTTATTGGGCCTTAACCTTGTTTTGAGTGTGATAGCACCCTACCTTCGACCAGAACTTTTGCTGAAGACTCCCAACCCCTAACCCTTTCTTGCTAGCCTCTTGAATCTAGGGGCGAGATTCATTCTAAGTGTTTGGGTTTGTAAACCCAAAATTCTAAATTTTGGAATGTTTATTAAATAAATAACTATGCTTGTTTCCGATTGATTGTTTGGTGATTGAGTGAATTTGAGTGGAATATGAAACTTTTGAAAGATGAATGAGAGGAATGAAATGACTTTCCTAACTTTCCCCTTTGTCTTTTGGATCCCAATGAATTCAAGTTCATTCCAACACCAAACCCTAGAGTGAAGATGACATGACTTCTTCCATTTGAAATAAAAAAAGGGTTTTGGAAAGATTTGAATTTCATTTGGGAATATTTCAAATTCAAAAGCTTTATGCAACTCAATGATTTTCATGAGGAAGATAAAATGACTTCTTTAATTATATGAAATATGAGTTGGAAGTTAAAAAAAATATATCAAATTGAAAGTCATTTTGAAAGTGCCTTGAAACCCCTTTCAAATTTGAGTTTTGGAATTTGAATTCAAACTTTGGCAAGTGGGAATCATATCAAAAACTATGCCGATAAATACTTGAGCAAAAGTATGAGAGGAGTAAACATGACACTCCAAAAATATCAGAGGAAAACAATGCCAAAGGTTTTGAATTCAAATTTGAGTTTTATTTGAATTTGAAAAAAATGAATTTTTATAAAGTTTGGATTTTGCCTTTGGAAAAATGTTCAAATGATAGGGAATATTCCCCTGATCATTTTGGTATATATATTCCTATTTATAGTTTATGTTTTATCCCTGTTTTGTTTTATTAAAAATAAATTTAAAAAAATAGAAAAAACCCCCGGAGCCCTACCTTCCCGGCCAGCGAAAACCCCTCAGAGGGCCCGGCCCAAGAGCCAGCCAGGCAAACCTCCCTCCCCCAAGCCCCTTAAGGTGCCCCTTCGCCCCACCCCCTCTCTCTCTCCCGGAGGCCCCACCCCTTTTCACCCCCCGCCAGCCCGCGGCGCCCGGGATCCCGAGAATTCCCGGGTCCGATCCCCTCTCACGGTTTAAGGCCCCGCCATAAAGGGGCCCGCTTTTATTTAAAACCCCCGGGTTCCTTTAAGTCCCCGGATTTGGTTTTGGTTGGGTTTTATTTTTAGCCCCCGGGCCGGGCTGTTTAACCCCCGGGCCCCGGTTTTCGGCGCTGGTCGGAGTTGGCCATCCCCTTTTCTTTTAATTTTCCCAAAATTTCCGGTTTTTAAAAACATTAGGTTTTCCTTGTTTTAAAAATTTTATTTTTTTTTCCCCTGTTTAAATTTATTTTTTTAGGGTGATTTCCCTTTTTTTTTTTTTTCAAATTTTTTTTTAATAGTTTCTGTTTAAAAATTATATTTTTACTTTTAAAATTTTTTAAATTCTTTTTTGTTTTTGCAAATTTTAAATTTCTGTTAAAATAATTTGAGTTAAAAAAAAAAAATTTTTTAAATTTTTTTGAATGACTCTTTTTGTCCCAATTTTGTTTTGTCATTGCCAAAACATAGAAATTAATTGGGTATTTTAGGATTAATAAAAAATAGTTTAAGCAGAATCTTGTTAATCCTAATTAATTAACTAGCTTGTTTTCCTATTATTTTAATTAGTAAATAAATTTATTTTTCACATTGATTGATTATTCAGGATAGTTTACTCACTTTATAGGATGGACTTTTATTTATAATAAATGAAACTTTTATTTTATTTTCTTTTAAAATTAGGCCCTTAGTTTTAATTAATTTTTTAGGAAAAATTTTTTTAATTTAATAAAACCTTTAGGTTTTTAAAAGTTTATTAACTTGAAGTAGGAACACTTTGAGTTCGATTTCTTGAGTTTTTCCTTTGGGTTTTTGATTCGTTTGATTTGGTGTGTTATGTTACTATGCTATTGTGTTATGTGATCAATCTTGTGCTTATTATAGTTATTGTTTGCCTCGGTAGAATTTCCGGTCTGAAGCTTGCTACTCTGAATCCCTAGTTCTGAAGATCGTCAACAAGGCAAGTTCACTTTGACCATGCTTTCATACCTATGTTTTATTGCATTTAGTGACATCTTTGCAACCACCCCTCGGTAGTGTTATTGAATCCTTGTAGTTGAGTAGTATGCATGAGGTAGAACCCATTCCCTTTACCAAGCCGGGGCGATATTTTATTTAATGCTACGCTATAGTAGGCGGGGTTTGGTATGAGTACTGGGAAGTGGTGTGAGAATGGAGGATTCTCGTCAATGGCGACAACTCCATGATGGGATTGCAAGGACGCATCTTCAAGGCCTCAAGACTTCAAGACTCAAGACAAAATTCAATACACCTTTGGGTGAAGGGCGGTTGGGGCACCTGGAGAAACCGTTGGTTGGCGGGATGCATGGGAAGCGCCATGACATCTTGGAAAGCTTCACCCGACTCAAAAGGCGGAAGAATACTTCATGCCGGAAGCTTACCTTGCAACCCAAAGTCATTATGGGCTCGGCTTGGTTGACCTTAGTTGTGACTCTGGCTGGGGCGGTACTAGCGGATGTAGAACTACGGTAGGATGGGTTGAGTCGGGACGGTGGTCGGAGGAACTCTTGGAAGACCATGTTTGGTCATCTTGTTCTCAAACACCCAAGTGGAGCGTAAAAGAGGATCGAATCTTGCGGGTAAAGTGTACAAACCTCTGCGGGGTATAAACCTAATCGATTAGCCGTGTCCCGATTACGGACAATTTGAGCATCTGGACTTGGATCTATCTGGAACTCTCAACACGGATGATAACTTAATTGTGGGCAACTTATGATGAATTTGGGCTATGAGACATCGGTTGGCGGAACCATGTCATGATAGAAAACTCCATAGTACAGACTTCATTTATTCCTTTGATGTAGGAAAATAAAATCAGCTTTTATGCAAACAAAACTCGAATCTGAGCCACAAAGCCAAATTGCATATAGTATAGTTTTATCATCTGTTCTTTTATTGTGATCTTGCCGGTACATTCAATGTCTTGAACCTACGGCTGCAGCATCATGTTGCGGATACTTTCCTTCCCAGTAAGAATCGATCTGGGGTTACGGTCTACACTCAACTTGCCGATGGCGTTGATGGGACTCCACACCCGATTATTTGTTTCGCTGTGACTTATGAGGTATATATCAGTTTTCGTTAATTATACATGTGATTGCACTTTGATATATGCATTGATGTCTTTGTGTTGCCAACATCGATCCGAGGATTTTTAAAGGGTTCCCCCTTTTTTTTTTTTTTTTCCCTTTAAATTTTTTTTATGGGGGGACCCCCAAAAAAAAATTTTTTTTCTTTTTTTTCCAAAGGTTTTTTGGGGGGCCCTTTTGAGGTTTTTTTTTTTTTTTTTTTTTTCCCCTTTTTTTTTTCCTTGTTTGGGAAAAAAAGGGGGAAATTACAAATTTTAATTTTTCCTTTTTTTTTTTTTTTAAAAAAACCCCAAAAAATTTTAAATTTTTTTTTTTTTTTTTGGGTTAAAAGGGTTTGGTTTTGGGGGGTTTTTTTTTTTTTTAAATTTTTTCCCTTTTTTGGGAAAAAAATTTTTTTTTGGGTTTTTTTTGGGGGAAATTATTTTTTTTAAAAAAAAATTTTCAATCCTTTTTTTTTTTGTTTTTAAAAAAAAGGGGAAAAAAAAAAAAAGGGGGGGGGTTTTCCGGGGGAAAAACCCCCCCCCCCAAAAAAGGGAAAAAAAAGGGGGGGGGTGGTTTTTTTTCTTTTCCCCTTCCTTTTAAAAACCAAAAAAAACCCCCCCTTTTTCCCCTTTGGGTTTGGGCCTTTTTGTTTTTGGGGTTTTTTTGGGGGGTTTTTGGGGGTTTTTTTTAATTTTTTTTTTTTTTTTTTTGGAAATTTTTTTAATTTTTAAAAAACCCCGGGTTTGGGCCCCCGGGGAAATTTTTTTTTTAGGAGAAAAATTTTCCCAAAAAAATTAAAGGGGTTTTTTAAATTTTAAAAAAAAAAAAAAAAAACCCCCCAAAACCCCAAAAAGGGGGGGGGTTTTTTTTTTTAAAAACCCCCCCCAAAAAAAAAATTTTTTTTTCCCAAAAAATTTGGGAAATTTTAAATTTTTAAAAAAAAAACCCCTTTCCCTTTTTATTACCCCCAAAATTTTCCCCGGGTGGGAAATTTTTTTTTTTCCCCCCCCCCCGCTAATTTTAAAAATTTTTGGCCCCTTGGGGCCAAAATTTTTTGAAATTTTTTTCCCAATTTTTTTGGGTTTTTTTTAAATTTTTAAATTTAAATTTTTTTTTAACTTTGGGGGGTTTTTAAAATAAAATTTAAAATTTTCCCAAAAATTTTTTAAAAAATTTTTTTGGTTTTTTTTTAAAAAAATTTTTTAAAAAAATTGGGGGGGGCAACGAAGGGAAAAAAACCCCCCAATTGAAAAAGGGAAAAGGGTTTATGTATTTTTAAAAATTTTTTGCTTTTTCCCTTTTAATTTTTTTGGGGCCTTTAAACCCTTTTTTGGGGGGTTTTGGGGGGGAAAAAAAAAAAGGTTTGGTTTTTCCAAAAAATTTTTTTAAAATTTTTTTTAAAAGGGGGTTTTTTTTTCCAGGGGTTTTGAAAATTTTTAAGGGTTTTTTTGGTTTTTTTTTTTTTTTTTTTTTGTTAAAATTTAAAATTTTTTTTTTGGGGTTTTCCTTTTTTTTAAAAAATTTAAATTTTTTTCCCAAAATTTTTTTAAAATAAAAAGGGGGTTTTAAAACCAATTTTAAAAAAGGGTTTCCTTTTTTTAAAAAAAAAATTTTTAAATTTAAACCCCAAAAAAAAAAAAAATTTTTCCCCCCCAAAAAATTTTTTTAAATTTTAAAAATTTTTCCGTTTAAAACCTTGGGTTTGGGGGGGGGGAAAAAAGGGAAAAAATTTAACCCTTTTGGGCCCCCCAAAAAAGGGGGGGAAAGGGAAAAAAGGGGGGGGGGGAAAAAAAAAACCCCAAAATTTTTTTTTTAAAAGGGGGGGGGGGGGGGGTTTTTTTTTTTTAAAAATTGTTTCCGGGGTTTTTGGGTTTTTTTAAATTAAAAAGGGGCCAAAAAAAAAAACCCAAAATTTTTTTTTTCCCCCCGGGGTTTTTTTTTAAAACCTTTTCTTTAAATTTTCCCCTTTTTTTTTTTTTTAAAAAAAGGGGGAAAAATTTTTTTTGGGAAAAAAAAATTTTTTTTTTGGGGTTTTTGGGGTTGGGGGCCCCTTAAAATTTAAAATTTTAAAAAAAATTTTTTTTTTTTTTTTTTTAAAAAAATTTTAAAAAATTTTAAAAATTTTAAAAAATTTTTATTTTTTTAAAAAAAAAAAACCCAAAAATGGGAAAAAAATTTAAATTTTTTGTTTTTTTTTAATTTCCCTTTTTTTTGGAAATTGGGGAAATAAAATTTTTTAAACCCCCAAAAAAAGGGAAAAAATTAATTTTTAAAGGGTTTTAAAAAAAAAACTAAAAATTTTAAAAAAAAATTAAAAAAAATTTTTAAAAACCCGGGGTTTTTTTTTTAAAAAAAAAAAAAAAAATTTTTAAAAAAAAAGGCCATTTTTTGGGCCCTTTGAACCAAAATTTTTTCCCCCCCTTTTTTGGGGGGGGGGGGGGTTTTCCGGGCCCGTTTAAAAAAATTTTTTCCCGGGGGGAAAAAACCCCAAAAAATTTTAAAAAAAGGGTTTAAATTTTTTTTTTTTTTTTTTAAAGGGGGGGGGTTTTGGGGGAAAATTTTTTTGGTTTAACTTTAAAAAATTTTTCCTTTTCCCCTTTTTTTTTGGCCCAATTTAAATTTAAGGGGAAAAAAAAAAAAAAGGTTTAAAAAAAAGACTTTAAAATTTTTTAAAAAAATTGAAAACCCCCCCAAAAAAAAAAAAAAAAATTTTTTTTTTTTTAATTTAAAAAAAACTTTTCCCCCCCCAATTTTTTCCCTTTCAATTTCCTTCAAAAAAATTTTTTTTTTTTAATTTTAAAAAATTTTAAGGGGGGTTTTTCCAAAAAAAAGGGGGGTCCAAATTTAAAAAAAAATTTTTTTTAAATTTTTTTAAAAAATTTTTTTTTTTTGACATTCGCCACATCACTCCTTAGCGTTGGTATGATTTCTGGATCGATCACCTTCGATATATTGCATTGAGGAATGCACATAGCTTCACAATGGCTAATCGGACGTTTTCGGTAGAAGCCCCTCAATGCAACCGGAAGCGATTGCGTCATAATCACGTGGCATCATGAGACTTTAGGTTACGGAACTTTTCTCGGCATATTTATTATTCCCTTTATATTGACGAAGCCGGTCGGGACCTTCATACCGAGCAGGCATTGAAAGAATATTTCTTTCCCTTCTTTCGTAAGAGCATAGCTGGCGGGACCTTCATCTTTGCTTGGAGGCATGCCCTCTTTTTCGTACAAGCGTTGCAGGTCCTCTTGCCTCGGTGTATCTTTTGTCTTCCCATACCGCCCAAGAAGCCTAGCAGGTTCACGCAAAGGTTCTTCGTCACGTGCATCACGTCGATCGAAGCGGACCTCTAGGTCTTTCGGTGAGGGTAGGTCCCAAAATATAGATTTCTTCTTCCACATGGGTGCGTGATTCTCGGCGTCATTGAACAGCTAGTCCTCCGGGACCCTTTCCAAAGATTACGTGTAAATCATTGACCATAGCAAATGCGTGATCACCGATGCGCATGGCGGGCTTCTTCCGGTGATCTGTCTACTTCTTTGAAATGCTTGCCTTTCTTTCGACATTGATGGTTGGTCGGAAGAAATCGGCGATAGCCAGTACACATTCTTCTGCAGCTTCCGGTATATACTATCGGTGTCAAGTAAGCAGTGCGTGCATCGTGGTATCCTTGTTTGTCTCACGAAGGTTCTTGAGGCGGGCCAATCGTTGATGGTCACGAACAACAACGCCTTTAGGTCAAATTCCTCCTTTTGTGCTCATCACGTCGTACACGTTTCCATTCCACAGCTGTAAAAGTTCTTCAACTAATGGCCTTAGGTACACATCAATGTCGTTGCCGGGTTGCTTAGGGCCTTGGATGAGAACGGCATCATAATGAACTTCCGCTTCATGCACATCAAGGAGGAAGGTTATACATACATAGAGTCACGGGCCAGGTGCTGTGATTGCTGCTCTGCTCCCGAAAGGATTAATGCCATCCGCGCTTAAAGCAAACCATCGTTCCTTGGGTCCTTTGCAAACTCATCCCGTACTTTCTCTCGATTTTCTCCACTGCGACCCGTCGTGGGTGCTCTCAACTTCCGTCTTTCTTACGGTCTTCCTTGTGCCATCGCATCAACTTGGCATGCTCTCCGTTTCTGAACAGGCGTCTCAGCAGTGGTATTATAGGAGCATACCACATCACCTTCGTGAAACCTCTTCTGGGAGGCTCGCCGTCAACATCACCGGGGTCATCTCGTCGATCTTATACGCAATGCACCGCATACGGGCATCGCGTTCAGATCGTTGTAGGCACCATGATAGAGGATGCAGATCATTAGGGCATGCATGTATCTTCTCCACCTCCAATCCTAGAGGGCATCGACCTTCTTTGCTGCGTATGTCTTTGTCGGGCAATTCGTTATCCTTTGGAAGCTTCTTCTTCATTATTTTGATAGCTTCTCAAATCCTTTATCGAGCACAGCATTCTCTGCCTTCCCTTTGCAGAAATTCGATGCAGTGCCGAGCTTTGTGTTGCCATCTTACATGAATGGGGTACAACCCTTTTTGTGATCCTCTAACATGCGATCGAACTTCAGCTTCTCCTTTTGACTTTCGCATTGTGTCCTTGCATCGACAATGACCGGCGGAGATCATCATCATCGGGCACATCGTCTAGTTCCTCTTGATCTTCAGCAACCGCCCGTTCCAGCACCATCGTGCACATCGTCAGGTGCATCTTGATGTTCAGTAGCATCACCGTATTCAGGGGCACATAGTTGTCATCGTACTCTTCTTCCTCGCCGTCTTCCATCATTACCCCTATTTCTCCGTGCCTCGTCCAAACATTATAATGTGGCATGAAACCCTTGTAAAGCAGGTGGGTGTGAAGGATTTTCGGTCGAGTAAGACTTAGTATTCCCACATATAGGGCATGGACAACACATAAAACCATTCTGCTTGTTTGCCTCAGCCACTTGAGAAAATCATGCCGTCCTTAATGTCTTGGGAGGTGTGTACATCACGTACATCCATTGCCGTTCATCTGCGTGCATTATATATAATTAAGTGTGTCAAAAATCATTCTGAGAACATCATGAATAGATAATTAAGTGACCAAATTAATAGAAGTTCATCATCACATAAAAACCATAGTACATACATAGTTCTCATCTAACAACATAAAGCTCTGCGAGCATCTAAATTAATTAAACCATACATTGAAACTATGTAAAACATTTCAATGCGAAAACAAATCGATCATAATCGCAACCAAGGTAACAACTGATCCAGCGGCATAATGATACCAAGCCTCGGTATGGATGGCATATTTTCTAATCTTTCTCATCTTCAAGCGCATTGCATCCATCTTGATCTTGTGATCATCGGCGACATCCGCAACATGCAACTCCAATATCATCATCTCCTCCTCAAGTTTTTTATTTTTCCTTCAAGAAATTGTTTTCTTCTTCAACTAAATTTAACCTCTCGACAATAGGGTTCGGTTGGAATTTCGGTTCAACAACCTCCTAGATAAATAAAATCTATGTCACGTTGGTGGCATAATTTTCATAAACAATAAATGAACCAATAGTTATGAAAAGATAATATATACCACATCCGAATCATAGACAGGACGAGGGCCGGCGAGGCGGATACCAAAACCATCGCACTATATAAGATGCAATAATAAAAGTAAGAAAATAATACAAGTATCTATCTAAACAAACAAGTAATAATATTTTTCCTTTCGGAAAGAAGATAAGAACAAGAGGCTCACCACGGTGGTGCCGGCGATGAGATCGGCGCGGGTGATCGGCAGGGGCCAGGCGTGACGGACCGCTAAACCTAGATAAATATTGAGGAAAATGGAGCTTGGCGGTCGAGCTTGGAGAGGAGAAACCTTAAGTAGTGTGGCTCGGGCATTCCATCGAACACCTTGTGTGCATAGGAGGTGAGCTAGAGCACCACCAAGCCCTCTCCCCTCGGCCGGAAAAAACAGAGCGGTGTGCTCTGCTCTTGTGAGGGCTATATATAAGCAGCACCATTGGTCCCGGTTGGTGGCATGAACCGGGACTAAAGGAAGCCTTTGGTCCCGGTTCATGCCACCAACGGGACCAATGGTGGTGAGCCAGAGCAGGACCATTGGTCCCGGTTCGTCCCACCAACCGGGACCAAAAGGTCCAGACGAACCGGGACCAATGGCCCACGTGGCCCGGCCGGCCCCCTGGGCTCAAGAACCGGGGCAAATAGCTCCATTGGTCCTAGTTCTGGATTGAACCGGGACTAATGGGCTGAACTGGCCTGGACGAAAGCCCTATTTTCTACTAGTGGCGGATGCTAACAGGAGACAAGGGACACGATGTTTTTACCCAGGTTCGGGCCCTCTCGATGGAGGTAATACCCTACTCCTTCTTGATTAATATTGATGATATGGGTAGTACAAGAGTAGATCTACCACGAGATCAAGGAGGCTAAACCTAGAAGTTAGCCTATGGTATGATTGTTGTTAGATCCTCACGGACTAAAACCCTCCGGTTTATATAGACACCGGATAGGTTAGGGTTACACAGAGTCGGTTACAATAGTAGGAGATCTACATATCCGTATCGCCAAGCTTGCCTTCCACGCCAAGGAAAGTTCCATCCGGACACGGGACGAAGTCTTCAATCTTGTATCTTCATAGTCTTGGAGTCCGGCCGTGACGATAGTCCGGCTATCCCGACACCCCCTAGTCCGGGACTCCCTAAGTAGCCCCAGAACCAGGCTTCAATGACGATGAGTCCGGCGCGTTGATTGTCTTGGCATTGCGGCGGGTTCCTCCTCGAATACTTCATAGAAGGTTTTGAACACAAGGATAGTGTCGGCTCGCAAAACAAGTTCCACATAACACCCTAGAGAATAATTTTACACAGATCTGGCGGCGTATTCAGGCGTGACATCACACCACGGCCAGGCCTTTATCGTTTTTTACTGTTTCCACCTCAGCATGTTTAGCGAGGCGGTTTCCTTGGCACGTCTTATCAAAGCATAGATCGTGCCCCCCTTTTTCCGGGATTCTCATCAATACGGACGTAGGTAACCCATCCGCGCCATTGATTACGACGCTTGGGAAATAAGCGAGTTTTACCAGGCTGGTGGGGGACGCATAGCTTCGTCCGTCTATATAAGGGGATAAGGATCCACCTTTTCACCTACGCCTTCTTCCTCCTTTGCTTATCTATTTCCGTGCACTCGAGCTCCAGCGCCCAAGTCCGCACATCCCACCTCAACCTTTCTCCAATCATGTCAGGAGCGGGAGGCAGGTGGATGGCCTCCTCCGTCACGGAGGGGCACATCGCAAGACTGCGGGAGGCCGGATACTTGTCCGGTAACATCGCGCCTGAGGCTTCCCGATGAGGGCAGCTCATTCCGACCCCAGGCCCGTGAGAGGTGGTGTTTCTCCCCCACTTCCTCCGCGGACTAGGTTTTCCTCTTCACCCGTTTGTCCGGGGGCTCATGTTCTACTACGGCCTGGACTTCCACGACCTGGCCCCGAATTTTATCCTCAACATCTCAGCGTTTATCGTCATGTGCGAGGCCTTCCTCTGCATCCAGCCCCACTTCAGCTTATGGCTGAAGATCTTCAACGTCCGGCCGAAGGTAGTGGGCGGCCGTCAAGCGGAGTGCGGACGCGCCATGGTTGGCAAGATGGCCAAAGTCCCATGGATCGAAGGCGCCTTCGTGGAGACAATAAAGGGGTGGCAATCGGGGTGGTTCTACATCACCGAGCCCCGGAACACCAAATGGGTGGCGGCCCCCGAATTCAGATCTAGCTTCCCCACACGGCTCTCGTCATGGAAAGAGACGGGCTTGACGTGGGGGAATTCGGACGAGACATCCGGACTTCAAACATGCGTCCGAAACCTGGTGGCCAAGAATCTTAGGCTTGTCGACGTAATCCAGGTCATGCTCATCCGCGGATTCTCCCATGCCAACAAAGGGCCTTTAACTTGTGGGAGTTTGATCGGCACATCACCAAACCTTGAGCCAGCTCTTGACACTACGTGCGAAGGCGCCTAGAAGGTGTTGTTCAAGCGCGAAGCCCGACATCCGCTAACAAAGATCGCGGATACAGCTCGCAGCGTCAAGCGGTGAGTAAGTTATTTTACCCTTTACGGGACTCTTTTTCATAGATTGACTCTCGTGGGATCTAAAACTCCACGATCTTTGGCGGGACTGGCTGAAGAGCGTCCGGACAAATTAACTGTCCGGCTCCTTTGCGGAAGATCCGGAGGGCGCCCGATTAGCACGGGCTCTGGCTCGGCGCCGTGCGTGGTGCGGAGAAGAAGGCCAGAAAGGAGGCCACGGGAACTCAAAGGAGCTCCCGCGCTAGGTGCTGTCGATTCTGGCGAAATCTTCTCCTGAAGGCGAGGAGGAAGAAGAAGCTCCTCCCAGCGAGGAGGAGAAGAAAGGAAGGCCGCCCGACCGGGAGGCGGAGGAATCAGAAGGAGAACCCTTCCTCCGGACTTCTCCACCTTGTCGGCGGCGGCGAGGAGGATTAGCCCTCGAGGCCAAGCCCTGGCGAGATCGTAAGTGTCCGGATACCCATGGTATTTTATTATTGTAGAGTGTTCTCTAATGTCGAACAACCGTGCAGCCCGCCCAAGGCGAGTTCGCCGATTCATCGGCGGGTCCACAGGCTCGTCGGAAATGGAGAGTACCTCGCTTCGACCGCCTCCTCGCCTCGGCCTGCAGACGTACTTGGCGGGGCCCCAAAAGGCTCGGTCGAGGAGGTAGCATAGGAGGTGCTACAAGGCAACCTCCGGACTCAGTAGCGGGGGGCAAGACCCCCAGGGGCTCTAGGCCCGACCCTTGTCCGGTCTCCGTGCCGGAACCTTCAGTGGTTCCGGAGTCCGGCAAGCGGACCCTTCGGAATAAGGGTAAGACAACGGTGTCCTCCGTCCAGCCGGAGGCACCGGATAGCTTACTGGAGACGCTTAACAGCGCTTCCATCGAGGAGGAGCACCGCCTTTGTTATGAGTCACGGTGATCCGGACAGTTCGATCCGCCAAAAGCGGAATGACTGAAGCTTATACCAGCCTTCTAACGAGGCTTTGAGGTAAGTTTTAGAATATGTAGAAATATAACCGCATAGGCGGTAGCCCTGATGCTTGGTTTGGTGTTGGAAAGAAAAGCGGACTAAGGATCTAAAAGATATCTGCAGGAGTCTAACATAACTATGTCAATATGGGAATGCGGGATCTTGCTTGCGACCTCTGCGCCTTGACCGCTGCGGAGGTCAATGCATTAAAGCAGAACCTCGGCGGTCGAGAACGAGCTCGGACAAGCCAAGAAGGAGCTCGAGGACAAGGAAGGTAAGTAGTACCTTAGTAAAGAAATACCTTACCGAAAAGGTTTTGGTTGCGAAAAATAACAGGAATAACATGGATGCTGCGGGGGCCACGAGCGAGGTGGTGACCCTGAAGGAAGCGGTGTCCGTGGCTGGCTCATGACTACGGGCGCAGCGAGCGAGAGAAGGGGGCGCAGCTGGCGGAGAGTGCGGCAAGAGCTCCAGATTCTCGTGAAAAACACGAGGGTTTGGGCGTGACTCGAGACCGAGTCGAGCTTGCCTCGGCTCTTGAGAGTGCCAAAGCTGCTAAGGCCGAGGCCCAAAAGCCCTCCACGAAATTGAAGCACTAAAGAAGATAGCGGCGGGTAAGGCATTCTTTATGCAAAGCAAGAATGTAAAGTCAATTACTGTTACTTACCGGATTCGGAGCTCTCCGGGAGCATTCGCAGATTTGCCCGTAGTGCGTATGATCTGCCGCATTCTACCGCGCCGGAGGGAGCTCCACGGAGAAGGTGTTCGGTCTCGATATCGAGGCCGACCATCCGGTGCCCCTAGGCGACCAGCTGAAGCAGCTGGTCGAGCTCCCTAAGGTCACCGAACATGCCATGAAAGGGCCTTATAGCTCGGTTGTGGCCATTGGAGGCCATGCCGGGAGCTACTTGGCTTAGTGCGGCGGTGGTGGATGCTGTCCACGGCTTGAAGTCATCAAGCGCTCCGTCTGCATTGAAGGTGTCCGTCGGGCCCTTGCCCGTGCTAAAGTGTCTTGAGGCAAGCTGGATGCGGAGAGGCTTGTGACGAGACGGGCCCCGAAGGGCCATGAGCATCTGCGCCCGAAATGTACTATGAGGGCCTCTGAAGGTGCCCGCCGAATAGCGGATGAGTGCTCCAAGGATGTAATTTTGAATAAACTTCGCATTTGTTATCCTGTACGCTGAAAACTTGTTCATATCGCTAAGCAATGCTTATTAATTTAAAATATTACCTTACATGCGGCCGTTTATCAAATTTGAGAGATGGCAAGTCGTTGGCTTCAGCCCCCATGCCACAGTCTTTGGGGTGTTAGGGATAAACTTGAGCACTCTTGTTCCCATTCTTGGGTCCATCTAGGAGGCGCTCAACACAACGAACAAGGCAACCGGACTTATAATGCTTGAACACTCTCACTTAGCCATAGAATTCTATAATTTTAAATTTCAGCGAAGCCCCTAGTATTAAATAAGACCGAGTTGAGGCGCTATCACGCCTTGGCGGACAATTCCGATTCCTCGCTCTAAGCGGCATAAGTCTTTAGGGACCGAAAAAACCTCTCGAACAGCGACCGGCTCTCGCCCTATCATGACGGTCTGTTTAGCTTTCTCCCTGAGGTGCTCGACCCAGCATAAGCTGGGGCACAATCGCGATGGTTCTCCCGTGCTACCTTAGCGATATAGCGGGCGTGAGGTACCAAAACACGGGGCAGGGCAAACCAACTATAGACCCAAGACATGATTCGGAGCCAATTCATATAATGCTATAAGTTCGGGGTGCCGCACTTGTGAAAGTGTTCGGACTTACCACACCATAATTTTGGGATACTTAAGCCCCTGGTGTATTGGTCGTACCAAAGTGTACGGTTGCAACATGCCGTGAAATGAACATATGTATATATAAAGGAAGTAGAGCAATAATAAGAAAAAGCTATGTATTTTTTATTCAAAAAGGTACTGCAATGGAAGCAGAACGATACAAATAGTGCGATAAGCAAGGGATGGGACTATCTAACATGTCCCCCTCCAGGGGTAAGCTGCTGGATGATATGTAAAACAGGTATAATGCTGTAATAGAGACCACTGAGCAGCTCGACGTGGCTATCCGCTTCCCTGGCTGTTGCATCGTGAGTTCGGCGATTCAAGTGGCGGACAGGACTTCTCAAAGACGGAGTCCTGAAAGTAAAAAAAAAGGAAGAAATAGGACAAAGAAAAAGGAAATGACACAAGCGGGGCCTGCAGTGCGGTCGAGCCGCATTCTTGGCGTGCCGTTGTCTTGCCCTCCCATATGCCCATGGTATCTCGGGCGTAATTATGTGCGCGTAATACTAGCCGCAATTTTGCGAGGGCTGGGGTTGGGGCGGATTTCTACTCGTGCTTGAATCGTGCGGTGGTCTTGTTGCAGGTTACTCGGGCGGCGCTTGGCGGTGTCGGACGCTTAGTGTCGGACTCGAGAATTGCCGTGAGAGGCTGCTTTGCACCTCCGCGCGAGGGCCTCCGTATGCTCCTCCGTTCGAGAGGCGTTCGGTGTTTCCATTGACCGTGATTACTCCTCGAGGGCCTGGCATCTTGAGCTTGAGGTATGCGTAGTGGGGCACCGCATTGAACTTTGCAAATGCGGTTCGTCCGAGCAGTGCATGATATCCGCTGCGGAATGGGATGATATCGAAGATTAACTCTTCGCTTCGGAAGTTATCCGGAGATCGGAAGACCACTTTGAGTGTGACTGAGCCTGTACAATTGGCCTCTACACCCGGTATGGCGCCTTTGAAGGTCGTCTTGGTAGGTTTAATCCTTGAGGGTCTATGCCCATTTTGCGCCTTGTATCCACGATAAAGCAGGTTCAGGCTGCTACCGCCGTCCATCGGGACTCGGTGAGTGAAATCCGTCAATAATTGGGTCAAGAACCAATGCGGCGAAGCCACCGTGGCGGATGCTAGTGGGGTGGTCCCTTGATCGAAAGTGATCGGGCGGGAAGACCATGGGTCGAACTTTAGGCGGCTGGCTCCATCGCATATCGTCTCGTAGTGCGCTTCCGCTCCCTTTTGGGTATGTGGGTTGCGTATATCATGTTCACCGTCCGCACTTGTGTGGGAAAACCTTTCTGTCCTCTATTGTTCGGCGGCCGGGGCTCTTCCTCGTCATCGCTATGCAGCCCCTTGTCATTGAGTTCGGCACTTAACTTGCCTGCTTGCTTGAACACCCAACAATCCCTGTTGGTGTGATTGGCTGGTTTTTCGGGGGTGCCATGTATTTGGCACAAGCGGTCGAGTATGCGGTCCAAGTTGGACGGGCCCTGGGTATTTCTTTTGAATGGCTTCTTCCGCTGACCGGGTTTAGAGCCTCTGAATCCGGCATTGACGGATGTATCTTTAGTATTATCGCCGTTAATGCGGCGCTTGTTCTTGTTGCGACGCGACCCGCCATTGCTGTCCTTGGTATCCGGACTATCAGGATGTTTGGCCAAGTTGTTGCTTCGAGCTAGCCAGCTGTCCTTCTCCCGCACAAAAGCGGCTTTTCTAGTCATGAGGGTTGTGAGGGATGCCATAGATTTCGGCTTTTCTTGTCCTAGGTGCCGGGCAAGCCACTCGTCGCGGATGTTGTGTTTGAAAGCTGCAAGGGCCTCTGCATCCGGACAGTCAACGATTTGATTTTTCTTTGTTAGGAACCGAGTCCAGAATTGCCTGGCCGATTCTTCTGGCTGCTGAATTATGTGGCTAAGGTCATCGGCGTCTGGTGGTCGCACATATGTGCCCTGGAAGTTATCAAGGAATGCGGCTTCCAGGTCCTCCCAACAACCAATTGATTCTGTTGGCAAGCTATTGAGCCAATGTCGAGCTGGTCCTTTAAGCTTGAGTGTGAGGTATTTGATGGCATGTAGATCATCACCGCGGGCCATGTGGATATGGAGGAGATAATCCTCGATCCAGACCGCAAGATCTATCGTACCATCGTATGATTCGATGTTTACGGGCTTGAAGCCCTCGGGGATTTGATGATCCATTACTTCATCTGTGAAGCATAGTGGGTGTGTGGCGCCTCTGTATTGGGCTATATCACGACGTAGCTCATATGAGCTTTGTCTACTGTGTTCGGCCCGGCCGGTTTTGCTGTATTCGGCGCGATGGTAATCATCCCGCATTGCTGGGCGCCCACGCGATCCGTAGATCGATCTTGTATGTTTTGCCTTATCCTCCAATATATCTTGCAAGTCCGTTTTCCCATGCCTTGGTACTTTTTGAGCGGCGTCGGGGTGTGGCTTGAACGGAGGGTCTAGAGGCCTCTCTATCGCGGCCATGGGGTGGCAGTCTGCCATGTCGTCGCTGGTGACTTGGGTGCTTCCTCCTCTAGTCGAGCAGCGGCCTGCGTTTGGGAGTAACTTTTGGAGGCGTTCGAGTTCATACTCTTGGCTGCAAGGACTTGATCCATCTGTCGACTAGCAGGTCTTGGTCAGCTCTAAGTTGTTGCTGCTTTTTCTTGAGGCTGCTTGCCGTGTCTATGAGCCTGCGTTTGAAACGCTCCTGTTCGGCGGGATCCTCAGGCACGACAAACTCGTCGTCGTCGAGGCTTGCCTCATCTTAGGAGGGAGGCACATAATTATCGTCCTCAACCTCTCTTTACGCCGCCTTGTCGTGCGGACTTGCTTCTCCTCCTCTGCGCTGAGTCCTGCTGGAGGGGTACTCTTGACACTTGTCCGGGGTGTTATTATCTCCGTGCGGAATCACCGTTTTATTTTGGCGGGATTTAGGCGGCGCCGCTGGCGTCGGCGCTTGGCTGTTCTTGGAGGGTCATCCTCCGTTGTTCCATCGCCGTTCCCATCTTTTGGGATGTCCACCATATATATGTCATATGACGAGGTGGCCTTCCGATTGCCCTGTAGGCGCTGGGTCTTAGTCATCTCGGCATCGTCGTCCATCTTGTCGATGTCTTGGTCGTAGTCTAGCATGTCGGTTAGATCGTCGACAGTGGCAACAAAGTGGGTGGTGGGTGGGCGTTGAATTTCTTCGTCGTCCGCATCCCAGTCTTCATGTCCGCAATCCATCCAGGGCTCTCCAGATAACGAGAGAGACTTTAGTGAATTCAGAATATCGCCCAAGGGCGAGTGTTGAAAGATGTCTGCGGCCGTGAACTCCATAACTGGCGCCCAATCGGATTCGATTGGCAAGGGCGCGGAGGGTTCGGAGTCCGGGAGGAGTCCGCACCTGAGTCGAGTCTTCGCAAAGGACAGGGATGGAGTTCGGCTCAATCACCGTAGAGATTGTAGCCCGGCGGTGTCAAGCACTCGTCCTCGATCGGGAATCGGCTCCGGATTAAGGGGCGGAGGCGGATGTTGAGTGCGGCCTCGAGGCCTTGTTCGCTGCGAGCCAAATCATGCCCATCTAGGCGGTCTGGGCGCGGTTGGATGCGGCTCGAATGCATCGAATATCAAGTCTCCGTGGATATCGGCCGTATAGTTTAAACTTCCAAATCTGACCTGATGGCGGGCGTAGCTTTCAATCTGCTCCGGATGGCCAGCGAATTGGCCCAGATGCAAAGCCGCCCGAATCTGAAGATCTGTCCGGGAGAAAAGTCTCACCCTGGACCGCGTCGTTGTTGATGATCGAAGGAGCCATCGGGCCTATCGGTGGCGACACGGAGGAACTCTCAATGAAAGCACCAATGTCGGTGTCAAAACCGGCGGATCTCGGGTAGGGGTCCCCGGCTATGCGTCTAGGCGGATAGTAACAGGAGACAAGGGACGATGTTTTACCCAGGTTGGGCCCTCTCGATGGAGTAATACCTAATCCTGCTTGATTAATATTGATGATATGGGTAGTACAAGAGTAGATCTACCACGAGATCAAGGAGGCTAAACCCTAGAAGTTAGCCTATGGTATGATTGTTGTTAGTCCTCTGGACTAAAACCCTCCGGTTTATATAGACACGGATAGGTTAGGGTTACAGAGTCGGTTACAATAGTAGGAGATCTACATATCCGTATCGCCAAGCTTGCCTTCCACGCCAAGGAAAGTCCCATCCGGACACGGGACGAAGTCTTCAATCTTGTATCTTCATAGTCTTGGAGTCCGGCCGTGACGATAGTCCGGCTATCCGGACACCCCCTACTCCGGGACTCCCTCAACCCCCAAACATTTAGTACCGGTTGGTGTTACCAACTGGTACTAATGTCCTGCATGCACCCGGGCCTGGCTCGTGCCACGTGGTGGCACTTTAGCGCCGGTTCGTGATGAACCGGTACTAAAGGGGGGGGGGCCTTTAGTCCCCACTCTTTAGTGCCGGTTGTGGAACCGGCACTAAAGGCCCTTACGAACCGGCGCTAAAGCCCGGTTCTGCACTAGTGCTATACCTTGTTCAATCTCGTTATCGATGAGTCTCTTTACTCGTTCCATAACACATGATCCCGTGGCTAACTCCTTAGTCACATTGAGCTCATTATGATGATGCATTACTAAGTGGGCCCAGAGATACCTCTCTGTCATACAGAGTGACAAGCCTCCTGGCCGCGCCCTGGGGAGGGGGCGCGCCTACAGGGCTTGTGGGCCCTCTCGCGTTGATTCTAATACCCAAAAATCACATATATTCCAAAAAAATCTCCGTAAGTTTATATCGCGTTTGGACTTCGTTTGGTATGGATATTCTGCGAAACAAAAAACATGTAACAAACAGGAACTGGCACTGGGCACTGGATCAATATGTTTGTCCCAAAAATAGTATAAAAAGTTGCCAAAAGTATATGAAAGTTGTAAAATATTGGCATGAAACAATAAAAAATTATAGATACGACGGAGCCGTATCAAATATGTAGGAGCCAATATGGGCATCCACGTTCTGCTATTGGTTATTGACCAGAGAGGTGTCTCAATCATGTCTACATAGTTGTCGAACCAGTAGGGTCCGCACGCTTAACGTTCGTTGACGATATAGTGTTATATGAGTTATATGGAATTGGTGACTGAATGTTGTTCGGAGTCCCAGATGAGATCATAGACATGACGAGGAACTCCGGGATGGTCCGGAGGTAAAGCTTGATATATAGGACGATACTATTCAGACACCGGAAGAGTTTCAGAGTGCACCGGTAGTCATCGGATTGCTGGAAGGGGTTCCGGACACCCCGGGGAGGATGATGGGCCTATAAAACCATTAGAGGGGAGCACACCAGCACACACGGGGCTGGCGCACCCCCCTATGGTAACTGGCCTATGGGAAAAAGTAAAGGAGGGGGATTCGGCCTCCCCTTCCTTCCCTCCCCCCTTCATTTTCCCTCCGACAAAATATGGTAAGGGGGCGGCTAGGGAAGGAACCCTAGGAGGATTCGGCCTCCTTGGTGCGCCTCCTTGGCTGCTCCCTCCTCCCCCCACCTATATATATGTGGGAGGGGGTGCCTGATAACCAACAAGTATAGGGGATCGTTTGTAGCCTTCTTGGATAAATAAGAGTGTCGAACCCAACGAGGAGCTAAAGGTAGAACAAATATTCCCTCAAGTTCTATCGACCACCGATACAACTCTACGCACGCTTACCGTTCGCTCTACCTAGAACAAGTATGAAACTAGAAGTACTTTGTAGGTGTGATAGGATAGGTTTGCAAGATAATAAAGAGCACGCAAATAAAATCTAGGGGCTGTTTAGATAAAGACACAACTAAGTTAGTTTTAGTTGAGAGCTTTTGTCAACAAGAAAGTTATTTGTCCCTAGGCAACCGATAACAATTACCGGTAATCATTCTTGCAATTTTATATGAGGGAGAGGCATGAGCTAACATACTTTCTCTACTTGGATCATATGCACTTATGATTGGAACTCTAGCAATCATCTGCAACTACTAAAGATCATTAAGGTCGTGAAACCCAACCATAGCATTAAGTATCAAGTCCTCTTTACTCCCATACGCCATAACCCACTTATCCGCGTTTGGGCTGCTGTCATCCCCCGCAACACTGACAATAAGTAAACCATGAACATATTGCAACACCCTACAACGGGGGCCCTCACGTTTGCGCGAGAACGGAGGGCACCGTAGGACAGCACCATACTCTAGGGCTGTTTGTGACACTTATAGGAATAGCCCAATGGATTGATCGGAAAGAATAACTTTGAGGTGGTTCCGTACCCTACAAGCAATTTCATCTTATGTTCTCCGCGATAGGAACTTTGGAGTGACTTTTGTCGCATGTTGAGGGATTGCCATATGATCTAATTATGTTATCATTGTTGAGAGAACTAGCACTAGTGAAAGTATGAACCCTAGGCCTTGTTTCGAAGCATTGCAATACCATTTTCGCTCACTTTTGTTACTTGCTACCTTGCTGTTTTTATATTTTCATATTACAAAAACCCATATCTACTATCCATATTGCACTTTATCAACATCTCTTTGCCGAACTAGTGCAACTATACAATTTACCATTGTATTGGGTGTGTTGGGTACACAAGAGACTCTTTGTTATTTGGTTGCAGGGTTGTTTGAGAGAGACCATCTTCATCCTATGCCTCCCACGGATTGATAAACCTTAGGTCATCCACTTGAGGAAATCTGCTACTGTCCTACAAAACTCTGAGCTTGGAGGCCCAACACGAGTCTACAAGAAGAAGGTTGCGTAATAGACATCACTCATCTCTAAGGAATTTGTTCTGACTGAGGAGTTAGGAATTCGCCAGTGCGGATTGCCTACAAGTGAGGCACATGATAGCCCTGAGGAATTTGAGAGTTCAAATTTCCGACCGTTGTTGTGCTATGTTATACGTCTCCGTCGTACCTACTTTTCCAAACACTTTTCCCCTTATTTTGGACTGTAACTTGCATGATTTGAATGGAACTAACCTGGACTGATGTTGTTTTCAGCAGAATTGCCATTGTGTTATTTATGTGCAGAAACAAAAGTTCTCGGAATGACCTGAAACTCCACGGAACTTATTTTTGGAAAATATTAAAAATATTGGCGAAAGAATCAAGGCCAGGGGGCCCACCACATGTCCATGAGGGTGGGGGCGCCCCTACCCCTGGGCGCGCCCCCCTGCCTCGCGGGCCCCCTGTTGCTCCACCGACCTCAACTCCAACTCCATATATTCGTGTTCGGGGAGAAAAAAATCAGAGAGAAGGATTCATCGCGTTTTACGATACGGAGCCACCGCCAAGCCCTAAAGCCTCTCGGGAGGGCTGATCTGGAGTCCGTTCGGGGCTCCGGAGAGGGGAATCCGTCGCCATCGTCATCATCAACCATCCTCCATCACCAATTCCATGATGCTCACCGCCGTGCGTGAGTAATTTGATCATAGGCTTGCTGGACGGTGATGGGTTGGATGAGATTTATCATGTAATTGAGTTAGTTTTGTTAGGGTTCGATCCCTAGTATCCATTATGTTCTGAGATTGATGTTGATATGACTTTGCTATGCTTAATGCTTGTCACTAGGGCACGAGTGCCATGATTTCAGATCTGAACCAATTATGCTTTCATGAATATTTGTGAGTTCTTGATCCTATATTGCAAGTCTATAGTCACCTACTATGCGTTATGATCCGGCAACCCCGAAGTGACAATAATCGGGACCACTCCCGGTGATGACCGTAGTTTGAGGAGTTCATGTATTCACTATGTGTTAATGCTTTGGTCCGGTAATATATTAAAAGGAGGCCTTAATATCCCTTAGTTTCCACTAGGACCCCGCTGCCACGGGAGGGTATGACAAAAGATGTCATGCAAGTTCTTTTCCATAAGCACGTATGACTATATTCGGAATACATGCCTACATTACATTGATGAATTGGAGATAGTTCTGTGTCACCTTATGTTATGACGGTTACATGATGAACCGCATCCGGCATAATTCTCCATCACCGATCCAATGCCTACGAGCTTTTCACATATTGTTCTTCGCTTATTTACTTTTCAGTTGCTACTGTTATAATTACTACAAAACCCAAAAATATTACTTTTGCTACCGTTACCGTTACTTCCATACTACTTTGCTACTAAACACTTTGCTGCAGATACTAAGTTATCCAGGTGTGGTTGAATTGACAACTCAACTTCTAATATTTGAGAATATTCTTTGGCTCCCCTTGTGTCGAATCAATAAATTTGGGTTGAGTACTCTACCCTCGAAAACTGTTGCGATCCCCTATACTTGTGGGTTATCAAGACTATTTTCTGGCGCCGTTGTTGGGGAGCATAGCTCTATTCTTTGAGTCACTTGGGATTTATATCTGTTGGTCACTGTGAGGAACCTGAAAGACGAGAAAACAAAAATTTATCCCTCAACTACGAGGGGAGGTAAGGAACTGCCATCTAGCTCTGCACTTGATTCACCTTCTGTTTTGAGTAAACTTGCGACACCTAAACCTGCTTCTGCTATTAATTCTGATATGTCGCATTTTATTGATGATGCCACTTCTACTATGCATGATACTTATGATGAAACTACTTCTATGCTTGATACTATTGTGCCACTTGGTGAATTTCTTGATGAACAACTTGCTAGGGCTAGAGAGAATGAAATTATTGAATCTGATAATATTGATGAGAGTGATGATGAAGGCTCTCCTAATAAATATGAATTGCCTGTTGTGCCTGAGGGCTATGTTATGGATGAAGAAACTAAAAGAGACTTTCTTGCTTGCAATATAGAAGTGACCTTAAGAAATTATCAGCTAAGATTAAACAAAAAAACTCTGAATGCTAGAATGAAATATGATCCTGCTTATGCAACCTCACCTATCTTTGTTACTGATAAGGATTATGAATTCTCTGTTGATCCTGATATAATTACTTTGGTTGAATCTGATCCTTTTTATGGCTGTGAATCTAAAACTGTAGTGGCACATATTACTAAATTAAATGATATAGCCACCCTATTCATTAATGATGAGAGCACTCGCTACTTTTATATCCTTAAAATGTTTCCGTTCTCATTAAAAGGTGATGCTAAGATATGGTTTAATTCTCTTGATCCTGGTTGTGTGTGTAATCCCCAGGATATGATTTATTACTTCTCTGCTAAATATTTCCCTGCTCATAAGAAACAACCGCTTTAAGGGAAACATATAATTTTGTGCAACTTGAAGAAGAGAGTCTCCCACAAGCTTGGGGGAGGCTTCTCCAATTAGTTAATGCCTTGCCTGATCATCCTCTCAAGAAAAATGAAATAGTTGATATCTTTTATAATGGACTAACCGATGCTTCCAGAGATTACCTGGATAATTGTGTTGGTTCTGTTTTCAGGGAAAGAACACCAGATGAAGCTGAAATTATATTGAATAATATGTTGACAAATGAAAATAATTGGACACTTCCTTAGCAAACTCCTGAGCCTATTTCTAAACCAACTCCGAAGAAGAGGGGTGTTCTATTTCTCAGTCCTGAAGATATGCAAGAGGCAAAGAAATCTATGAAAGAAAAAGGTATTAAAGCTGAAGATGTTAAGAATTTACCTCCTATTGAAGAAATACATGGTCTTAATTTACCTCTTGTTGAAGAAATATATGGTCTTAATTCATCACCTATTCAAGAAACACATGGTCTTGATAACCCGACACAGGTAGTGAAGGTAAATTCTCTCTATAGATTTGATGAAGGTGATATTCCTCACTATAAGTCTGCTAGACAATGCTTAGATGAGTTTGAATTTTTTTTGTTAAACAAGAAAATTTTAATGCTTATTTTGGTAGACAATTAAAACAAAATGCTTATATGATTGAACACTTGGGTGATTATATGTCTAGAGTTAAAGGTGAACTTAAACTCATTAGTAAACATGCTTCTATGGTTACCACTCAAGTAGAACAAGTACTTAAAGCTCAGAATGATTTGCTCAATGAATTAAATAGTAAGAATAATGATTTTGCTATTAGAGTGGCTACTAGAACTGGTAAAATGACTCAGGAACCTTTGTATCCTGAAGGCCATCCGAAGATAATTGAGCAAGATTCTCAAAGAAATAATGTTGATGCAGCTAGTCCTTCTAAAAAGAAGAAAAAGGAACCTATTACAGAACCACCTGAGAATCCAAATGATACTTCTATTTATGATGCTGAAACACAATCTGGTAACGAACATGAACCTAGTGATAATGTTAATGATGATGTTCATGATGATGCTCAACCTAGAAATAATAATGATGTTCTTATTATAGGGGTTGTGCATATCCCCATTGAGGTAACATAGTGTTATTCGAAATTTCTCCGGTTCCATGTTATTCGGAATGAGTTTGTTAACAAGACCTGATCAACCTTGTTAGTGGATTCCTTTCGATGAGCATGAGATGGACGAAACTAGAAGCACAACCTT
>JAHIAM010000360.1:0-61794 GCA_021605205.1 Aegilops longissima
CCTTGTCGCCGCCCGTGTTCAGCCCGAACCACTCCGGCGGTGCTCGTCAGCTGCCAGCCTGCTTCGGGACAAAGATGCCGATGTCGGTGTATTTCGGGCGATTGACGCTGGGCGCTTGATTTGAGATCGCCTTCCACGATACGCCAACTCCTCCGAAGCTTTAGCCTCGAACGCGCAAGCTAGGCTAGACACAGCCCAGATGCCACGCTTGATTTAACTCCAAGGTCTTGGCGCTGGCTTCACTGGGCCGAAGAGCTCCTTCCATGCCCTCAAGAAGGCTGGCATTACATCTCCAGCCCGGGCATCCGACTGGGGTGCGCGTGCCGATGTCCAGCCATAGGCGCGGCTCGCCTCGGGCGCCGAGCACGCTGAAGCCCGCCATAGATCCAAAGGAGCTGCCAAGACGGGCCTCGATGCTCGTGGATCTACTCGTTAGGGTTCGGGGCATCGGCGGTGATCGCGCCGCCCGCCTCCGCCTTCAGCGATCAGCTTCGATAGCCTGGTTGGCGCGCCCGAGTGGCCAAGGAAGAAGTTCTGCCAAGACAAAAAGCGAAGAACAAAATTAAAAGACTAGAAGCTGCCTCGACCTAACAATGCAAGCAGCTTAAAGAAGGAGAATAAGGAGGCTCACAATGATTTATATCCTCGATCTCGTGGAAGCCGGAAGTCAGCACCGCCTCCTTGTTAGTCCAGGAGGAGCGCTCAGTCGCGAACTCAACAAGGAGGAAGGTCTCCCTGTCCTCCGCCTCTTTCTGTGTCTTCTTGAGGAGCTCTTCGCTCATGATCACTGCGTGACTAACCGGTCATGCTCTTTCAGCCTAGCTTGCAAGGCCTCCTCCTTAGCAAGCAGCGGTGTTGGCTCGGCCACTGCTGCCGCAAGGTGGCGCTAGCTCTCGCAGAAGAAAGAAGAAAACAAGGCATTAGTTGCCAACAAAGAAGAACAAATGGGAGATTTGGCCCGACCGCCAACAATGGCCCGAATATCGGGATTATAGGCCATGGTGAGCTTAGCGCCGCCTCTGCCAAAAAAGGAGTCACCAACAGAAAGAAGAATAGTGGCCGGGGAGATCCGGCCCGACTACTAGCAAAGCAATTCAATCTCGGGACTACAAGATCCGGAGGCCAAAATACCAAAGAGAAAGAAGAGGACTTACTCCGGCTTTCCGACAAGTCGGCGGTCCGCTGAGCCAGCTCCTAGACGTTGGAGTTGAAGGCGGTCACGCAGAGATTATAGTAGTCCTGTAACAAAAATTTCAGATAAGTGTTAGTACTTGGAACTCGCCGATTAGAGTTCCGAGTCGCCTGCTTTCAAAGCACCTGCCCAAACTCGGGATTACACCCAGCAGGTGGCCAAGCGCTGGCCCCACCGAGAAGCACAAGAATCAGAAACAAAGAAGAAGGAAACGTACCCAGACGGCCTCTCACGATGCCAGATGCGCCTTGTTGCAGTTCCTGATGGCTTCGCCCTCAGCTCAGATCTTGGCTTGGACGTTCAGAAGCGCCCGATTCAACGGGCCTGTCCTGCCTCCCTGCACCCACCCAGTGGGCGCGGTGCTTGTCGCCTCGGTGTCCGGGACCGATGAGCTCGCGGCGCCAGTCTCCAGAGGGCGCGGCCCCGAAACCACCTTCGCAAGGCGGCGACGCGTCGGTGTGCCAACCTCGAGAGCCAGGCCCGTCGCCACCTTGTCTTCAATTGGCGGCACCGGCGGGTCCGCCGGCTGCCCGGACGGCGGTGGTGGCGGCACGATCACGTCCGGCATGGCGGTGTCGCCGCTGTCCCTCTCGATGATCGGGTTCTCGTCGCCGACCTCCCCAGTCTGCGTCGTGAACTCCGGAGGTCGCGGCGCGGAGTTCAAAGGAGTAATGAACACCGCCGACTGGCGGTGCACGGCTTCAGCTTTTCACTGCCGGGCGGCCTCGACCTTCGTGCGGCTTCTTCATGGCGGCGTCCTCCTCCTCTCAGCCTCCGCCTCCAAAGTGAGGCGCTTCTGCGCTTCACACGCTCGTGTATGCTCCGCTCTTGCCTCCCGGAGGTCGGCAGCTGGGTCAATCCGCCGAGTGGTGGCGGAAGTCTCCACCGACCCCATGATGGAGGCGGCAGCCGCCTTCTCAAGAGAGAGGGGAGCCCTAGAACAAGGGAAACAAGCAAAGAAACTCAGACAAGGTCAAACGAAGGAAAGATGAAGGCGCAAAGGAAGATGGTACTTACGCGGAAACCAGCTGCGGCGTCTTCACCTCCTTGCGGAAGTAGTTGGCCTTTGCAGCCGCCTCGTCCCGCTTAGTTGCCACGGCCGAGCCCTTGGGCTTCTTCGGCCAATTGCCTTGGGCATCTGGCGCGGTAGAAGAGCTTCGCGCCCGGCTGGCCGGCTCCTGGCTGGTGGCGCGTGGGGACTTCCCCAGCGTCGTGCGTCGGGCCGGGGGCCTCGAGGGCTGGCTCCAGCCTCGGTTACCGCGGTGCATCCTCCCTGGCCGCCCTCTCCAAGGCCGCCGCGCCAAGTCGGGTCGCCGCGTCGCTTTCCGTCCGGCCGGGAGGACTCATGGTCCAGCCTCGCAGCGGTTGCCATCGCTGGAGGAGGGTTTCGCTCAAAGGCCGATTGGTCAGACTGGACAAGACGGAATCGGCAACAAAGAGTCAGAAAAAAAAGACAACTTACCATGGGCGGAGGGTTAGCGCGTGAATACGGCTCCTTGCCAAACCGCCACTCCTCCGTGAGCACGCAGTTTGCAAGGTAGTTCACCATGAAGGCTACCTCTTCGTGAGGCATCTCCTTGGTGCACAACCGACTCGGGTCTCGGCGTTCGCCATCCGGAAGATCATGGGGCGACCCGAGCTGGAGCACTCAAGCGCCATTAAAGGCGGCCAGCAAATCAGGCCCGGCTGCTCTCCGACCGATCAAGATCGGAGCAGGCGATGGATGGGCGGCGCTCCAAAGGCGGCTGCCTGCCCCGCCCGATACGACGAGTTGGGCTGCCTTCCACCAAGCGGGTCGGCTACGAATCGGCAAGTTGACCCACCGCCCGCCAAGACGCTTTCACGATGTACGCACCGCCACATCTTCACCGAGTTTATCAGCATGATGGGGGAACGATTGTCGGCCCCGACCTCAAGACTGCGGATGAACGTGACGCGACCGCCGCAGATGTTTATGACGGGTGCCGAGCTTGGAGTAGAAGAACTCCCCTGAGCTCGATGGTTGGGAGGACGCCGAGGAAGCCTTCGATAAGGTGACGATATGACAGCAGCACCACCATGTTGGGGGTGAGGTGGTGCTACCGAGACCGTAGAATTCAAGGAAGGAGCGGAAGAAGCCGCCGCCAAGAAGCCAAGGCCGCAGGCAGGCGAAGGAAGACGACCGCCGCCTCCTCCGGGCCAGATTTCTCCTCGCGTGAGGCGGATCTCACGAACTTCCCTTGCCGGGCAGCTGCCGCGCCTTGCGGAGGAAATCGACGTGGTCGCGGTAGAACTTCGGAGCTATCCCATGCTCCAACGCACCGCGGGGGGCGTGACGGTGGAAGAGGAGCTCTATTCGAACGAAGCGCCATGGCAGTTTCAGCGGGCGTGGAAGCGCGACGGTGAGAGGAAGAAGAAAGAGGAAGTAGTGAGGAGGAGGGGGCGGGTGCTCTGCCGCTCCCCCTCCTCCGCCTACTTATAAGCCTATGGGCTGCGAAGCAGAGGGGGCGGTCGTGGAATTTACTGCGCCCACTACCCCACCCCCCCCATGTTTATCACGCAAAGTTAGTGCGCGCAGTAACTCCGCAGGAGCCTCAACCGCCCACCTCGGCCGCAGAGGATCCGCTCGCATGCCGAGGTATGGTAGTGGCGGGCCCGCTTGCAGCCACGCCCGCCCCAAGGCGGGTAGACGTGCCGCTTGCCGCCACGCGGACAGGTTCCAAACGGGCGGCAGCCTGGAAGCTTAGCTAGCACGCCACTTGGATCCCGCCGAGGCATTCGAAAATTTTGGACAAGTCAAATTGGGTGAGCCCGACTCCTACCAGTCGGCCCGGTAGAAGTCGAACAAGATTCCACCTCAAGCACTCGGAGAAAGAAACTATTGAGGCTCCTCGGCTGATCATCCGTGACGCCTCACCAGCTTCGGGGACTACTGTCGGAGTAATGGGCCACGGGTAGGCCAACCCGAAGCCCAGAACCTTTCAAGACATCGGGGCTGACTGCACCCCTCAAGACGCCAAGATGAAGAGTCGTATTCTGGAGGCCGGCTGGAGGAACAGCCGACTGCCCATAAACGGCCGAGTCCTAGAGGCAAGGCCAAGACAAGCCGACTCCTACTCGGCGGCTTCTAGAGAAGTCGGCCCCGAGGAGTCGGCCCACGGCACCAGCGAAGCCCGTACCCTCATCAAGAGGGGGCGGGACGGGGAGTGGCTACAGTGTATCCATCCCCGCCCCTTTTCCAGGGGCTGGCGTGGTCACAGTGTGTTGTACGGCGGAGATCTCCTCCTGGCGCGGCACTGTTGCCATGCCATCCCTGACATCATCACAAGCAGGCGGAGTCGTGCTCCCACGACGGCCTGTCGATACGGTCCAAGGACGATGGGTCCCACCAGTCGGTGAGAGTCCAGAAGACGGCGACAGTCCCACCAGTCGGACCCGAGGGAGGTCGGCCCCTAGGAGTCGGCCCGCCCTCCCCTCGGGACCCATGCGCCATTAACCAGACGAGACAAGGAGTGGCTACGGTAATCGCCACGGGCGGCGTGGGCGCAGAGCCAATGCACCTCGACCAAGCCTGCGGCTATTAGAGACACGACAAGCGATGATCAGCCGCCGCACTGCACCGAGAGAGCGGCGGGGACGGCCTGTCGGCCCCGTACCCAACCAGTCGGGGGGGCCGACCAGGCGGCATGCCCTAGCGGTCGGCGGAGAAGCCGGTGGCCAAAGAGACTAACGGCCGGTCGCCCGGCCGGATTACCATTGTACCCCGGGGGGTAGGGCTATATAAACCCCCCAGGGCACCCATGCAAAGGGTTCCCAACCTGTTAGAACTACACCAGATCGTAGAGGAAGGAGAGAGCCAGCCTTGCCTTCTCCTACCTCTAGCATACAGCTCAAGAAGCACCTTTGTATTCACTTGTGCCTTAGTGAACATGCGGAGAACTCGTAGAGCAGGACTAGGGGTGTTATCTCCTAGGAGAGCCCCGAACCTGGGTAAAGTACGCTGGCGTTCGTGTCTATGCCTCATCCCGCTTCCGGGCACCGGCGACGTTCTACTCGCTCCCACCATGATAAGCCATCCTTTGGTATATGTCGCACCCAACCCCCGACAACGGCACTATGGCCACGCGACTCATGACGCATCCTACATAAGCAGGTGCCATGCTCCCACGACGGGCGGTCGATATGGCGACATAGCGGTGTGGCCAGATACTGTCTCGGGCAGCTTGAAGCGGCGTACTCGAAAGGTAGCGGCCTCGAGGGCGGGCCGACCTCTAGCAGTCGGCCCTCCCTCCCCTCGGAGTCTATGCGCCATTAATCTGATGAGATGGAGTGTGGCTACAGTAAGCGCCCGCCAAGTGGCAGGACTATAGCCATGCGCCCCCTGACAAGGACCTCGTCATCAAGGGCAAGGATACAGTAAAAGGCGGTCAGCATGGCCTGCAGGCGGCAGGCCCTAGCCGTCGGCCGAGTTCAAGGTAGCCGGCGGCACCCACCAGGCGGCGGGCCCTAGCAGCCGGCAGGCCCCACCTTTCATGGTGCCGACGCCCCACACCTTCGCGGACCTCCTTGGCGGCTCGTAGACGCCAGCCTCGGACTGCCATGCCAAGCAGTTCTTCCGCCAGATGGGCGCCGCCCACGTGCAGCGGGGAGCACCTCCGGGCTAGGCGGCGCCTAAGACCGACCTCACCTTCGACTCGAGGGACCATCACGCGACCTTGGCCGGCGCCGGCGCACTCCCGATGCTCTGCACCCCCACCATCTTGAACATAGCGGTCATCAGGACCCTCATCGATGGTGGCCCCGGCCTCAATGTGCTCTCTGTGGAAGCATTCGACCTTCTTCATGTGCCACGTGGCCGGCTCTGCCCTACCAAGCCTTTCTCCGGGGTCGTTGATGGCTCCACCTGTCCCTTAGGGCAGATTCGCCTCCCCCTCACCTTCGGCACTCGTGACAACTACCGCACCGAGCTTATTGACTTCGATATCGCCCACGTCGGCCTCCCGTACAACGCCATCCTTGGGTACCCGGCCTTAGCCAAGTTCATGGTGGCAACCCACCCCGGCTACACCTCATGAAGATGTTGAGAAAAAGCGGCATCTCCACCATGGCGGGGGACACCAAGGATGCACTCTTAGCCCTCTAGCTGGCTTTCAGAGCCACGGCGGCCGCACGGCCAAGTGAGGAGGAGCCCCGGAGGACCCCGGGTCTACACCAGCGAAGAAGAAGGAGTTGTTCTCTCAAGATCTGGCCGAGACGAAGCAGGTGTTGGTCGATGAAGCTGGGGCATCGGGCTCCACCTTCACCATAGGCGCCAGCCTCGCTCTAGACCAACAAGAGGTGCTGGTCAGGTTCCTACGCGCGAACAAGGACGTGTTTGCATGGGAGGCGGCGGATCTGGTCGGGGTTCCGCGTGGAGTAATCGAGCACCACCTGATGGTGCGCCCCAACGAACGACCACTGAAGCAGAAGGCACGGCGGCAAGCCCCGGGGAAGCAGTCGTACATCACCCAGGAGACCCGCAAGCTGCTGGAGGCCGGCGTAATTTGAGAAGTGCGGCACCCGGACTGGCTCACGAACAAAGTCATCGTCCCCAAGAAGGGCGGGAAGGAGCGCATGTGCGTCGATTTCACCAACGTCAACAAGGCCTGTCCTCAATACCATTTCCCTCTCCCGCGTATCGACCAGATCGTTGACTCCACCGCCGAATGCGTTTACTGTGCTTCCTGGGCGCCTTCTCGGGCTATCACCAAATCAAGATAGCAGTGCAAGACATTGAGAAGACAACCTTTCTAACCCCGTGTGGGGTGTACTGCTACACCTGCATGCCGTTTGGGCTGTGCAATGCGGGAGAAACCTTCCAACGGTTGATGCATATCGCCCTAGGACAACAGCTCGGGAGGAACGTTGAGGCGTACGTCGACGACGTAGTGGTGAAATCTCGGGAAGCGAGAACTCTTATCAAAGATCTGGAGGAGACGTTCGCCAGCCTGCGCCAAGTGAACCTATGGCTGAACCCAAAAAAATGTGTGTTTGGCGTTCCGTCTAGCAAACTGTTGGGTTCCCTGGTGTGGCACAGAGGGATCGAGGCCAACCCGGAGAAGGTCAAGGCCATAGAAAGGATGAGTGCGACGCAAACCCTCAAGGAGATGCAGAAGATGGCGTGTTGTGTAACCTCACTCGGGGGTTTCATCTCCAAGCTAGGGGAGCGCACCCTCCCCTTCTTCAAGCTGATCAAAAAGAAAGGCCCATTTGAGTGGACTCCGGAGCCTGACGCAACTTCCAAGACCTCAAGAAGTACCTCACCAGCCCACCGGTGAAGTTAGCACCACGCCCCCTTGAACCTTTGGCACTCTGCCTGGCCGCCATGCCTCACTCCACCAGCGCAACGCTGGTCGCGGTTCGGGAGGAGCGCCGACCAAGGGCTCACGGGGAAGCACCTCGCACCCGGCCGAGGCGCCGTGGCCTCAGGACAGCGCTCCTGAGGGCTCGGCCGCCCTATCGGTCAACGACGCTCTTGAGGCTTCGGCCAATCCTCCAGACAGCAAGACTCCTGAGGACAGTGTTCCTGAGGCCACGGTTGCCCCGACAGATGACAAGGCTCCTGAGGACCCTCAGCCCCAGGAGGTGCAGGATTCCGCCAATGCCTCCGGCCTCATCGAGCACCCAGTGTACTTCGTCAGCCCGGTGTTGCGTGATGCGCGGGCGTGCACCCATGCCACAAAAGCTCTTGCTCGCACTCCCCGTCGCCTCCGGAAGTTGCGCCACTACTTCCAAGGCTACCCCATCAAGGTTGTCTCGGCTTACCCCCTGGAGAGGGTGCTCTAGAGCCCTAATGCCGCGGGGAGGGTTGCTGAATGGAACATTGAACAACAGGCATTCCAGTTGGAGTTCAACACCACCAGGATCATCAAGGGAGCAGCCCTCGCCGACTTTGTGGCGGAATGGACTGACGTTCCCGACCGAGAAGTGGGCGAGGACCATTCCCTCTCATCCGGAAATGAAGCACCGGATGGCTCATGTACTTTGATGGTGCATTTGCGCGTCAGGGCGCGAGGGCTGGAGCCGTTCTCATCTCGCCCACCCAGGACAAGCTCTACTACTCCGTGTAGCTCTGCTTCTAGCAGGGCGAGAAGGTCTCCAACAACATTGTGGAATACAAAGGCCTGATCGCCGGCATCAAGGCTGCGACAGCTTTGGGGGTGAGGCGCCTCGCCATCAGGGACGACTCCCAGCTCCTTGTCAACTTCTCCAACAAAGCATACAAGCCGAAGGACGAGCACATAGAGGCATACCTCGAGTAGGTATGAAAAATAGAGAAACGATTCTTGGGCCTAGAATTGCAGCACGTGCCGCACGAACAAGAAGGCGGATGACATTGCCAAGAGGACGTCCCAGTGTCTACCTCAGGAGCCTGGCGTCTTTGAGGAACGGATTTTTAAGCATTCGGCAGCTCCTCCCATTGCGGGACCAGCATCGCCTCAAGAGGAGCTCCCTTCGGCACCCCCCTCAGGTGCCCCAGCTTGCGGCCCGACCTCAGGAGCCCGCTTGCTCCTCGCACTTGAACCTCGGGAGGGGTACTGGACCAAGGAGTTCATGGCGTACCTGCTCCAAGGCACCTTGCCGAAAAAGGAGGAAGACGTAGAACATGTGGCCCGCCAGGCCACTACATAGTGCATCCAGGACGATGAGCTCAACCGAAAATGGCCAAACGATGTCTCTCTACGATGCATCTCCAGGGAGCAGGGATGCGAGCTGTTGGCCGGCATACATGTACTACAAAAAAATACACTTCCGTGATGATACGTGTTTGTCACAGTAGGTCAAGTTTTCTATCATGCATGTACATCCATGACAAATTTATGACAGAATCAAGATAGTCATACCTGTGATGTCGTAGAAGTATTCCATGACATTAACAAAATTATCACCACGGAAGTGTCCACTTCCATGACGATAAATCGCACGTCATAGAAGTGCTTTCGTCAAGGGTGACCGACACGTGGCATCCACCGTAACGGAACGCCGTTAAGCTATCGGGTCAGGTTTTGGATCCGATAACCCGTTAATAGCCCCAACCAATGGGGATTTTCCACGTGTAAAATCATCATTGGCTGGAGGAAACACGTGTCAGCTCACCGTTGGGATAGACGTCATCCACTCATTAGACCCAAAGCACCTATGATACGTCGACACGTGGCACGGCCCAACAGAGGCCCATTCCTGTGAAAAGGCCGGCCTATTTGACTTGGTCAAAAGGTGGCGGGCCGGCCCACTACAAGCCTGTTAATGGCTTGTTCCCATATAGCCCATTTACAGTCCGCTAACCCAGGGCCCGTTTACGGCCTATCCGAATTAGGCCCAGTAGGGTCATCTGGGCCGTCCAATATAATTCCAGCCTGTTTTAACTTCCGGCCCATGTATGGCCCATGATGTCTTTTGCCCCATATGAGGCCCTTAGTAACCCTCGGCCCATTAACGGTCCGTGGTAAAACTGGCCCATAATGAACAGTGTATCACTTTATACCCATTAACGACCCATTATTCCGTTGGGCCGTTTCCAGCCCATGTTATCTTTCGGCCTTCTTAGGGCCCATTTATTCTTGAGCTCATTTCCAGCATTCGTTTACTTTTGGCCCGTTACTGTCATTTTCAGCTTGTGGGCCAAACGCAGCCCGTGGTTGCAGTCGGCCCGTTTGTGGCCCGTTAATACGTTGGGCCGTTTTCATAGCGTCATCAAATACGGCCTATTAACGATGGCCTGTTATGGTCGGCCCATGAATGGACGATTTCAACTCTAGCCCATTTACGGCCATAATGTGGTCTGTTATTGGCCCATGTTTGGCCAACCGATCATACGGTCCGTAGAAGGCCCATTGTGTCTACGCCCCGTAGAAGGCCCATTGTGTCTATGCCCCGTAGAAGGCCCATTGTGTCTACGACCCTTAGAAGGCCCATTGTTTCTACGGCCCGTAGGAGGCCCATGTTAACTACAGTAAATATGTAGCCCATTGTTAATGTGGCCTAGTTTAAAAAATAGGTTATTCCGGCCACTAGCAAACTGCGGAAAAAGAACTGCACTGACTACAAGAAAACAAATAAACAAGACAATGGAAATAAGTAAGCAAGTAATTTACGCTAGGCTATCACGGCTATTACACATATTACATCCACTAGGCATCAAAGTTCACCACCAGTGCAAATATAGGGACCAAAGCAACATATAAACGCCGCAACAAAACAAGTCCAGAACTGAAACCACTTCAGAAGAGCTCAAGAAACAATATCCTGGGTACCCATAATGCTGGAAAGATGCTTAGCAAGCTTATTAACTTTCTCTTGTTTACGCTTAAATCCTCCAAAGCACTTGCTGTTGCACCAGAAAGTATGCATCTAAATTCTGCAGGAACTTCCTCAGTCCTTCGGCTTCCTGTCGCATAACATTTGATCGATGTCTTTCAACTTGAAGTGGAGACTGAAGAGCTGGTGCCAGCAGTAGTAGCCAGTAACTCGAACACTACATCAAGACAGGACTTTGGTGTTGTCTTAGTGTCTTCAATATAGTTTTTATCAGCTTTCTTGGAGAACAACAGGGATGTCTCACTATCTTGAACCTGATCTGCATTACTTCCTTTACCATTGCATAACGGGGTACTCTTCTCCAATATTTTATCCGCGTTCTAAAGGAGAAACAAACGAACACATCACAGGTTTACAATCTAGTATATGAAACTCATTTTGGTAAACCAGTTCAGTAGTAAGGTGGACGGGATAACAACATGAAACAAACATATATATATGTAGTATGGCCACTGTATGGTCTATATCATTCTAGTTTATGTTGCCAAATCAAGATAGATACAGTTCGAATCATATCTATTTAAGACAAAGCAGCATAGACAGAACATAAGTGTGGGAAACTACACAGCAATAACAACACTTGGAATGTGCATGGCAAGAGAACATAACTGTTTATTCAATTGAAACTGAAATCAACATAGAGCAAGTTACAACAGCAAACACGTTAAAGAAACACATTTAAAACATACCTGTTGCGCCATTGGAGTTTCAATTGCACCCTTCAAACTTGAAACTAGTTGGTATGAGTAAGTACAGTGATGCAAGAGCAAAGTAGTATGAACCATAGCTACGGAACCTGACCTGAGAACAATTCTTCTTCTGCTTTAAGCGTTGACTTGGGGTTCGGAGTGGTGGTCCTCATGCTTTGGGCACTGCAGTTGCCGTACTAACTTCTCGTGTTTGGGTGCTCTTTGGTGGAGACGGTGCTGTGTCAACGGGAACCGGGTTACTATCTGCTGGGGTTGGGGTTAGAAGGGGTGTAGCTGGTTCTCTGTCCAACTGGTAGGGGTACAATCTGCGTGAGTCTGGGTTATATGTGGTGGGGCTGGTCTTGGGCAAGTACAACCATGGTTCTATCTCCATCGACAGGTAGCACGATATTTTCTAAAGGCCGTGTTTTTACTCCCACATATACTGCCATCACCCCCTCCAATTAAAATGGCTGATAAACAAGAAAAGTAATTGAATGTACAGACATTGTAAGATAGACAGGTGCAATGGATAGTAGGGAAGAAAACAGGGCATGAAATAATTCACATTTATGTTGTCTAACCAAACAGAATAGCAGGACATAATTTCAAATATATGATGGCTAATTAAACAGGATAGCATGACACAATTTCACATGTATGATGGCTAACTAAACAGGATAGAATGACATACTTCAAAATATGATGACTATGTAAACAAGATGACATAATATAACTATACGATGTGTCTATTAAAGTGGTTGGCATGCCATAAATCACAAACATGTCGTCGATGGAAACATGGTGACATGATATAATTCACGGATAGAATGACATAATTCAAAATATGATGACTATGTGAACAGGATGAGATGATATAATTATATTATGTCTTTAGAAAATGGGTTGGCATGCCATAATTTAGATACATGCTGTCTATGTAAACATCATGGCATGATATAATTCAAATATATGATTTATATACTAAGGAAGTGAGCAGAGGGCAATCACATATATGATGTGTCAACTAAGGAGATGGCATTCAACATCGTGTATATGATGTAAAAACTAAGCATTGCAATACAACATATGCATGATATGAATAATATAACCCTGCCAAGTTTGAGCATACACCTTAGGGGGATAATAAGACTGGTCACCTGCCTCTGAATCCTCCTCTAAAGAACTATCTGTAACCAGCAACATATCTGCTTCACTAGGTAGCATTGTCTGCTCTGAAGACCTTGTTTTCACTCTAGATTTCTCCATCACCAATTCAAATGGCTGATGCACAGGAAGAGCAGTTGAATATACAAACATTGTCGACAAAAGCAATGAGAAATACAAAAAAAGGACGGCATGATATAATTCACATATATGACGCTTGGCTAAACAGGATGGCATTGCATAATTCACATATATAATGCCTTGCAACAAGATAGCATTGCATAATTCACATATATAATGTCTTGCAAAAAGATGGCATTGCATAATTCACATATATGGTAATTAGACACTAAACAGGTGGCATTCACACAAATCATGTCTAAACTAAGCAAATGACATAGCAATGCAAGATACCATATGAACGATATGAGCAACATAACCCTGCCAAGTTAGAGCATGCACCTCGGGGGGAATAGGACTGGTCATCTGTCTCTGAATCCTCCTCCGAGGAGTTATCCGTAACTAGCGAGATATGCGCTTTGTCAGATAGTATAGTCTGCTTTGAAGACCTTGTTTTCACTCCAGAATTTTCCATCACCGTGTCAAATGGCTGATGCACACGAAGAGTAGTTGAATGTACTAACATGGTTGACAAATGTAATATGTAACGGAAAAAAAGGATGTCCTGATATAATTCACATATAAGATGACTGGCTAAGCGGGATGGCATTGCAAAATTCACATATATGATGCCCGGCTAAACAAGATGGCATTACATAATTCACATAAACGATGAATAAACTAAACAGATGGCATTCACACAAAGCATGTCTAAACTAAGCAGTTGACATATTTGATGTATAAAGTAAGCAATGCAAGGCACCATATGCATGATATAACCAACATCAGCATGCCAAGTTAGGCGAAGACCTCATGGGGTAAATAGGGTGGTCTTCGATTCGAATCCCCTCGAACAGTTATCTTCCTCTTGATTACGATCCGAAATGGGTGGAGGGGGGTTGCCTTTGCGCCCACCATGGAGCGACGTCCGCATGAAATTATATTGCCACGCAAGGCTCGTCTCTTTTTCTCTACATGTTCAGTTCCATTGTGAACAATAAGCTGACATGCATAGGAATAAAACATAGTGAGATTATGTAAGGAGTGCATGCACAAATCCAGTGATGGTACCAAACTGTGGATAGACCCAAAACCAATGATAGCAGCAGATAATAGCTTTAGATAAAAATACAGATAATGGCTCCTTTAATGTTTGTTTGCACCCAACATGAAACTCATAGTAGACACCGAGATTAACCGGATAGTAGGCAGATAGTATCGATTGCGGCCCCAATATGTACCCCACAACCATTTAAAACTCAAGTTTCAACATAAGTTTGGACCTGAGTCGGAGTCTAATAGGTGAACACGACGATAAAGTAACATGTCATCATATTAAGTGATGCATAACGTAAGCAGACACAGAAGAGTGCGACCTCTCTTGCGGACCCGTGTAGTCCTAAAGGTCATCTGCTCGATTGATGATGGTAATGCGATTGCCGTGGCTGCCGGGTGGGAAGAAGATCGAGGCAGCGAAGACAGTCTGGAGAGTGGATCCCTTTGTGGTGAACCCTTCCGTCATTGCAGCAGGTGAGCTGGGGTGGAACACTGACACCAGGAGTAGGACAAACCACACAAGGTTTTCTTTGACACATATCTGTAATGTGAAGTAATTGTGTAAGGGCTTGTTTGAATTTGAGGATTCTAACAATGCAGGGATAGGAAATAGACAAGAATAGGACAGGAATGCACGTGCAAAATAGAGAATTTAAAAACACAGGATTTCTGCCAATCTGGGTGTTTGGTTCACAAGAATTGGAAGATCACAGGATGCAAAGAAGTATGGTGAGATTATGTCAAACCACAAGAAGTGTACAACCTCTTTGGCAAAGCCATGTCGATCTCAGCGTGATTGGGTTGGCCAGTGAGGATGCTCCGGCTGACTTGGCTGTCGGAGGAGGGAAGAAGATCTTAGGCGTGCGGAGATGGAGCCAGTGCTGCTCGGCTGTGATGGAGGGTTTAAATCGTTGGAGCAGCTCCGGTGAGTTGTACGACGCCGATGCTGAAGCAGGACAAGAGAGACAACGTTAACCTGAGTGGAATTCTAATAGCATCTCCAATAGATCACGTAGAATACATAACCACAAAAGTGATAGATGTATACATCAGCTGCTCATCTCTGAACTTAACTGTCGAAACTGAATTTAACTATCGAAACTAAACTTAACTATTGAAACTGAATTTTGTTGTCGAAACTGAACGCCCTAGAGGTGAGGCTACATGTTAGTCGACTGACTTTTTCATCTCTGGTCAGTCGATTTTGCAGCCATTGGATACGAAATCAAGGGCCTGCAGTTCATCTTCAACCTCCACCCCCCTGAGCCGCCAGCCACCACCATCCAAACAGTCGCCCGCCCGCCCCGAAAACACTCCCCATCGTCGGTCTGTCGCCGCCCCAGCCATCCCTCTAGCCCCCCCCCCTTGCCGAGCTTTTTCTCCGGCGATCCCACGCCACCACCCCACCACCACCGGCGACCACCGCCCCACCCTGAACCCTAAGATAGATAGTGGGGTACTTCTCCGGTGAGCCCCCTCCCGCTCGGCTGGTTCTTCCTTAACTCCGTGAGCCCCCACCCCTAAAAATCGTGACCCAAAAGTCGATTCAGTCAACTGAAGTGTAGCTAAATCGGAGCAGCATCGCAAGCAAGAGCAAGAGTGAGAGCAGCAGCGCGAGCAAGAGCAAGAGCAAGATAAAGGGAAGACCTTCTTCTTAACAACATCATCGGATATACCTGCAAGCTTAAATAATCCACAAACTTCATCCACATAGATTAGGTGCTCATCAGGATGCTTTGGTCCATCTCCTGCAAAAGGATTAGCTAGCAGTTTTTCTAACATACCCGAAGGAACTTCAAAGGGAACATTTTCATTTTCAGTAGGTTTAGTAGGTTGAGGAGAAACTCTTTTCTCTACTGGTCGGGGTGAAGATACCCCAAACAAGCCCCTCAGAGGATTACTTTCCATAGTAACAAGTGATAGTAAATTTGTCGGAGTAGTGGACTACGGGTAGGCAAACCCGAGCCCCTGAACCTTTCAAAACATCGGGGCAGACTGCGCCCCTCAAGACCCCAAGGCAAAGAGCCGCCTTCAGAGAGTCGGCGACGGAGTCACCGACAACCCCTCTGGGCCGAGTCCCAGTGGCGGCCTCAAGACAAGCCGACTTTAAGACGGCAACCTCAAGACAAGCCGACTTTAAGACGGCGACCTCAGGACAAGCCGACTCCAAGCCGGCGACCTCCAGCGAGGCCGACTACAGGGAGTCGGCCCGCGACCCCCAACTACCTCCTGTTTTGAGCGACTACGAGTGGGATGGGGTAAGGCCGCCTTGCATCCCATCCCTACCCTGCCCCTAAAAGGGCAGGTATGGCTACAGAGCGCCGTACCGACGGAGATCTCCGTCCGGCGCAGCACTGTTGCCATGCCGGCCCTGACATCAGCGTCGTGGGCAGATTCCTGTACCCATGATGGTCTGTCTGTACAACCCGAAGATGGCGGGACCCGCCTGTCGGGGGGAGTACCGAAGATGGCGAGACCGCCCCAAAGACGGACCCGTTGGAGTCGGCCTCCGGGAGTCGGCCGGCCCTCGCGGGATCCCGCGCCATTAACCGTGACAAGACAAGGAATGGCAGCGATGATCGCCGGCCGGCGGCGGCTTTATTGCCATGACCCCATGACCAAGCTTCGCGTCATTAGAACACGGCTACGATGAATGCGCAGCCGGCAAGACCCGCCATGCGGCGGACAAGGGCTGTCGGCCCCATGCCGGACCGTCGATGGGGCCCACTAGTCGGCGGGCCCCAAGTCGGCGGAGAAGGCGGCGACTTAGAGGCGACGGCTTGGGCCCGCACCTAGCCGGATTACTGTTGTACCCCGGGTAGGCCTATATAAACCCCCCGGGGCACCCATGCAAAGGGTTGGAAGCTAGTAGTTTTAGACGCACACATAGAGGGAGAGAAGAGCAAACCGTGCCCTTCTCCTTCCTCACCCTGAATAGCTCAAGGAGCCTCTTGTACCCACTTTGCCATAGTGATCATGCGGAGACCCATGAGCAGCGATGGGGTGTTATCTCCTCGGAGAGCCACGAAGCTGGGTAAGATTCGCCGGCGTGCATGTCTTAGCCTCATCCCGTTTCCAGGCACCGGCGACGTTCTACTCGCCCCCTCCATGATAAGCCATCCTTTGGCATATGTCACACCCAACCCCCGACAAAATTTCAGCAAACTATATAATTTTTTCCTTACCAAATTTCACCTACCAAAGGCGCTTCACTCCCCGGCAACGGCGCCAGAAAAGAGTCTTGATGACCCACAAGTATAGGGGATCTATTGTAGTCCTTTCGATAAGTAAGAGTGTCGAACCCAACGAGGAGCAGAAGGAAATGATAAGCGGTTTTCAGCAAGGTATTCTCTACAAGTACTAAAATAAGTGGTAACAGATAGTTTTGTGATAGGATAATTTGTAACGAGCAACAAGCAACAAAAGTAAATAAAGTGCAGCAAGATGGCCCAATCCTTTTTGTAGCAAAGGACAAGCCAGGACAAACTCTTATATAGAGAAAAGCGCTCCCAAGGACACATAGGAATTATTGTCAATCTAGTTTTCATCACATTCATATGATTCGCGTTCGGTACTTTGATAATTTGATATGTGGGTGGACCGGTGCTTGGGTGCTGTTCTTACTTGAACAAGCATCCCACTTATGATTAACCTCTATTTCAAGCATCTGCAACTACAACAAAAGTATTAAGGTAAACCTAACCATAGCATGAAACATATGGATCCAAATCAGCCCCTTACGAAGCAACGCATATTCATGTTCATAATCAGAGGGGTATTAATATGCATATAGGATCTGAACATATGATCTTCCACCAAATAAACCAGCTAGCATCAACTACAAGGAGTAATCAACACTACTAGCAACCTACTAGTACCAATCCCGGACTTGGAGACAAGAATTGGATACAAGAGATGAACTACGCTTTTGAGAGGAGATGATGCTGGTGAAGATGTTGATGGAGTTTGCCCTCTCCCGGTGAGAGGAGCGTTGGTTATGACGATGGCGATGATTTCCCCCTCCCTGAGGGAAGTGTCCCCGGCAGAACAGCTTTGTCGGAGCCCTAGATTGGTTCCGCCAAGGTTCCGCCTCGTGGCGGCGGAGTCTCATCCCGGAAGGTTGCTTATGATTTTTCCCTGGACGAAAGACTTCATATAGCAGAAGATGGCCACCGGAGAGCCAGCAGGGGGCCCACGAGGCGGGGCGCATACAGGGGATAGGGCGCGCCCCCACCCTCGTGGACAGGTGGTGGCCCCCCTGACATATTTCTTCCGCTCAGTATTTTTTATTATTTCCAAAAATAACTTTCTTGGAGTTTCAGGACTTTTGGAGTGTTGCAGAATAGGTCTCTAATATTTGCTCCTTTTCCAACCCAGAATTCCAGCTGCCGGCATTCTCCCTCCTTATGTAAACCTTGTAAAATAAGAGAGAATAGGCATCAGTATTGTGACATAACGTGTAATAACAGCCCATAATGCGATAAATATCGATATAAAAGCATGATGCAAAATGGACGTATCACATAACACTAACACCGGCTCCAAGATCACATAAAGCAGTTTTAACATAGTTTCTTTTAATGGAGTATGGTATAGTTGGTACTCCAGGATCTCCTAGATTCTTAGGTATTCCACCTTTAAAAGTATAATTGGCAAGCATGGTGAAAATTACAGCTTCCGGTATCTTTCTTTTATTTGTGAAAATATCCTTCATATACTTAGCATAAGGGTTCATTTTAAGCATATCAGTCAAACGCATACGTAAAAAGATAGGTCTAATCATTTCAGCAAAGCGCTCAAAATCATCATCATCCATTTTCTTGGATGGTTTAGGAGGAAAAGGCATGGGTTTCTGAACCCATGGTTCTCTTTCTTTACCATGCTTCCTAGCAACGAAGTCTCTCTTATCATAACGTTGATTCTTTGATTGTGGGTTATCAAGATCAACAGCACGTTCAATCTCTACATCGTTGTTATTACTAGGTTGAGCATCAACATGAATATCATCATTAATATTATCACTAGGGTCACGTTCATTACGAGATTGTGTTTCAGCATCAGAAATAGAAATATCATTGGGATCCTCAGGTGTGTCAACAACAGGTTCACTAGAAGCATGCAAAGTCCTATCATTTTTAATTTTCTTCTTTTTAGAAGGACTAGGTGCATCAACATTAGTTCTCTGAGAATCTTGCTCAATTCTCTTGGGGTGGCCCTCAGGATACAAAGGATCCTGAGTCATTTTACCCCCTCTAGTCATAACTCTAACAGCATTATCATTTTTCTTGTTCTTTAATTCATTGAGCAAATCATTTTGAGCTTTAAGCACTTGTTCTACTTGAGTGGTAACCATAGAAGCATGTTTACTAATAAGTTTAAGTTCTCCTTTAACGCTAGGCATATAATCACTAAAGTGTTCAATCATATCAGCATTACGTTTCAATTGTCTACCAACATAAGCATTGAAGTTTTCTTGTTTAACAATAAAATCATCAAACTCATCCAAGCATTGGCTAGCAAACTTAGTAGATGGGATTTCACCCTTATCATATCTATAGAGAGAAATTACCTTTACTACCTGTGTCGGGTTATCAAGACCATGTATTTCTTCAATAGGTGGTAAATTCTTAACATCTTCAGCTTTAATACCCTTTTCTTTCATAGATTTCTTTGCCTCTTGCATATCTTCAGGACTGAGAAATAGAATACCCCTTTTCTTCGGAGTTGGCTTAGGAGTTGGTTCAGGAAGTGTCCAATCATCATCATTACTCAATATATTATTCAATAGCAATTCATCTTGATCAACAGTTCTTTCCCTGAAAACACAACCAGCACAACTATCCAGGTGGTCTCTGGAAGCATCGGTTAGTCCATTATAAAATATATCAAGTATTTCATTTTTATTGAGAGGATGATCAGGCAAAGGATTAAGTAATCGGAGAAGCCTCCCCCAAGCTTGTGGGAGACTCTCTTCTTCAATTTGCATGAAATTATATATTTCCCTTAAGGCAGCTTGTTTCTTATGAGCGGGGAAATATTTAGCAGAGAAGTAATAAATCATATCCTGGGGACTACGCACATAACCAGGATCAAGAGAATTAAACCATGTTTTAGCATCACCCTTTAATGAGAACGGAAATATCTTAAGGATATAGTAGCAACGAATTTTTTCCTCATTAGTGAACATGGTGGCTATATCATTTAATTTACTAAGATGTGCCACAACAGCTTTAGATTCATAGCCATAAAAAGGATCGGATTCAACCAAAATAATTAACTTAGGATCAACAGAGAAATCATAATCGTTATCAGAAATACAGAGAGGTGAAGTAGCAAAAGCAGGGTCATATTTCATTCTAGCATTCAAAGACTTTTCTTTCAGCCTAACTAACAGTTGCTTAAGATCATATCTATCTTTGCTTGCAAAAAAGTCTCTAGAAGTTTCTTCATCCATAACATAACTGTCGGTGTCAAAACCGGCGGATCTCGGGTAGGGGGTCCCGAACTGTGCAACTAGGCGGATGGTAACAGGAGACAAGGGACACGATGTTTTTACCCAGGTTCAGGCCCTCTCGATGGAGGTAAAACCCGACTCCTGCTTGATTAATATTGATGATACGGGTAGTACAAGAGTAGATCTACCACGAGATCAGAGAGGCTAAACCCTAGAAGCTAGCCTATTGTATGGTTGTTGTTATCCTACGGACGAAACCCTCCGGTTTATATAGACACCGGAGGGGGCTAGGGTTACACAGAGTCGGTTACAATGGGAGGAGATCTACATATCCGTATTGCCAAGCTTGCCTTCCACGCCAAGGAAAGTCCCATCCGGACACAGGACGAAGTCTTCAATCTTGTATCTTCATAGTCCAACAGTCCGGCCAAAGCTTATAGTCCGGCTATCCGGACACCCCCTAATCCAGGACTCCCTCAGTAGGCCCTGAACTAGGCTTCAATGACGACGAGTCCGGCGCGCAGATTGTCTTCGGCATTGCAAGGCGGTTTCCTCCTCCGAATACTTCATAGAAGATTTTGAACACGAGGATCGTGTCCGGCTCTGCAAAACAAGTTCCACATACCATCGTAGAGAGAGAGTATCATTTTCACAAATCCAATCTGCTGACGTATTTTGTAGCGTTACATCACACCACAGCCAAGCCTTCATTCGAATCATTTTTTACTGTCCCACCTCAGCGCGTTTTGCGAGGCGGTTTCCTTGGCATGTCTTGTCGAAGCAGAGATCATGTCCCCTTATCACGGGATTCGCATCAATACGGGCGTGGGTAACCCAACCGTGCCATTGATTATGGCGCTTGGGGGATAAGCGAGTTTTACCAGGCTGGTGGGGACGCATAGTTTCGTCCGCCCATATAAGGGGATAAGGATTCACCTTTTCATCCACGCCTTCTTCCTCCTTTGCTCATCCATTTTCGCACACTTGAGCTCCAGCGCCCAAGTGCGCATTTCCCACCTCAACCTTCTCCAACCATGTCCGGAGCGGGAGGCAGGTGGATGGTCTCCTCCGTCACGGAGGGACACATCAAGAAGCTGAGGAGAGCCGGATACCTGCCCAACGACATCGCGCACCGGCTCCCAGATGAGGGGCAGCTCATCCCCACCCCCAGGCCCCACGAGAGGGTAGTGTTCCTTACCCATTTCCTCCGCGGACTGGGATTCCCTCTCCACCCATTCGTCCAGGGGCTCATGTTCTACTACGGCCTGGATTTCCACGATCTGGCCTCGAACTTCATCCTCAACATCTCGGCGTTTATCGTCGTGTGCGAGGCCTTCCTCCGCATAAGGCCCCACTTCGGCTTATGGCTGAAAACCTTCAATGTCAAGCCGAAGGTAGTGAGCGGCCGCCAGGCGGAGTGCGGAGGCGCCATGGTGGGCAAGATGCCCAACGTCACATGGCTCGAGGGCTCCTTCGTGGAGACTGTTGACACACGAACACGTCACGTGTACCCTCGACGTAGGGGGTGATGCACCGCAGCTCACGTCGAAGGAGACCCGACCGACAGCGCGATACGCAAGACAGTCGACGGGCGCTTTTGCAGACCCGAAAACCCCACACCCCCGGGAGGGACCCCGTCAGGGAGTGCGGCGGCTATGGCCTGCCCTAGGTCGATTCGCTCGCCCCTAGAGCCTCGTGGATCGCTGCCCTCCAACTCGAAGAACGAACGAAGAACGAGAAAGAAAGATACAAGGGTAGGGGATAAAGATAGATGAACACAAAAGTGTAATAGATTGATTGGTTCGATTGGTGTTGTTCAATCGGCCGTCACCCCCAACATATATAAGAGGCGGCTGCACTTCCCGTACAAGAAAAGGATTCATCTAGGCTTTCCTTACAAGAAAATTGCATCAATTCACGTCCAAAACCCTAGTCAAATTCGGACTGGTTTTATCCGAACTTTCCAAAACTGATCGGTTTAAACTGACTGTACCTTGCTGGTCCTTTTTGTGATGGCAAACAACCTCGGATGGAAACGAGTCCAAAAGCAATCTTGACCGTTTCGACGAGACGAACAACTTTCGTGTTGAACGTTTTCCGATTCGAGGCCATCTTCTGGGGCAAAACACTCACGCATTACGTCAGACACTTGCCAAGACATGTCTGGTCTCCCGCGTCATATTTCCCCTCTTGACAGGGCTGCATTCAGATAGCTCTAACTTTTGCATACGAACTTGGATTGAGATGATTTTTATATAAAAATCGACCGATTTGACGAGACGAAGACAATTCATGTAGAGCATTCCTTCATCCGAGGTTGTCCTAGAGGCTTAATTGGCCAAAAAGCACTCAGAACACCTAAACATGACAATCTGAGTGTAGTTTTGGTCTTTGATATGATGCCGAATAATTATGGTCCAAACATTAAAGTTGTTCCATTCGGTGATGTGAAACTTTTTCATGCTGAAAACCCTTTCACTCTGTATCTTGCCAAAATCAGGCGTCAACACATGCCCCCCTGTTTTTCGGCAAAGCTTGCACGCCGAAAAATAATATGCATAGTGTTCGTTCTAAGGACGATGTCAACACTCCATCGGCCATTTATTTTCCTCAGGGCGATTATTATGTATCGGCTATGTTTGTGCTAAGGGCGATAGTCGTATATCGGCCATTGCCTACTCAGGCTTCCTGCCACACACTCGGGTGGTACTTCTTCAAATATTTTCCGTTGAGAGCTCGGGGTAACAATGCCCCTTGTATTGATTCCACCAAATATGAATTTCCGGGAACAACCCTTGTAATTCTAAAGGACCTTCCCAACTCGGAGACCATTTCCCGAATTTCCTATCTCTTGAACCAATCGGCAGAATCACCTTCCAGACGAGATCACCAACTTGAAAATTCTTCAACTTAACTTTCTTATTGTAAGCTCTTGCAACCCTCAACTTGTCTCTCTCTATGTACTTCAAAGCAACCAAACGTTTATCGGCAACTTCATCAATATTGTCCATCATCAAGTTATAAAAGTCTACTGCCGATAAATCATTTTGTTTGGCTATTCTCAAAGCATTCAAATTTACTTCCACTGGTAAAACAGCCTCTTGGCCATATACAAGCTCATATGGAGTCACCTTGGTAGCACCATGCCTTGAAATTCTATGTGCCCACAAAGCTTCAGACAACAACTCATGCCATCTCCTCGGATTATCCTCAATCCTCTTCTTGATGAGCTTGATTAAAATTTTATTGCTAGATTCATCTTGTCCATTAGCTTGGGCATAATACGGAGAGGAATTGAGCAACTTTATGTTATAAGATTCGGCAAACTCTCTGACTTGGTGTTACATGAAAGATGAACCTTGATCCGTAGTTAACGTTTGAGAAATACCGAATCTATGAATAATGTGCTCGGTCATGAACTGAATTACCTCCGTATGTGTCATGTTCTTGAGAGGTATTGCTTCAGACCATTTAGTAAAATAATCAGTTGCCACCAATATGAACCGATGCCCTTTTGAAGAAGACGGGTGGATTTGTCCAATGAAATCTAAAACCCAACCTCTGAAAGGCCACGGTTTGATAATAGGATGTAACATAGCAGCAGGAGCCAATTGAATATCACCAAACTTTTGACAAGCTTCACATCCTTTATAATATCTGAAGCAATCATTAATCATAGTCGGCCAATAAAACCCAGCACGTCGCAATAACCATTTCATCTTGGGAGCCGACTGGTGAGTGCCACAAATACCTTCATGTACTTCCCCCATAGCAACTCTTGCCTGGTCCTCATCCAAACACTTTAGAAGAACATCATCGACTGTTCGGCGATAAAGACCATCATCTCTCATTGTATACTTAAAAGCCATACGTCGAACAGCCCTGTCCACCCTTTTACTCGGATTGCACAAGTAATCAACAATGGGCTTTCTCGATCGAATTATCACCTGCACTAGATTTTTTGTTAATGGCGAATCAGTGGGTTCAGGTTGGCCTCTCCCATATTGGCAAGACAAGACATCGGTTTTGAGAGATATGAAACATGCCACGATCAACATGATATCCGGATGCTTGCTGTGCCAACTCATTTGCTTTCCAGTTGTCATGTGCGGATATATGTGCAATGCTAAAACAATCTAAAGTAGAAATTATATCTAGACATTTATCAAGATAAACATTAAGTGATTCGTCCAAACACTGAAAGACTCTGGATATTTGCTGCACCACTAGTAACGAATCACCGTAAGCCTCAATATGTGTAACGCCTATAGCAAGTAACATCTCTAAACCGAAATAACAATGCTTCATATTCGGCTTGATTGTTTGTGCAAAAATATTCTAAGCGGCATGAGGCTTCAAAAACAGCACCATGAGGAGATATATAAACAATACCAACACCTTGGCCATTGCTACAAACTGAACCATCAAAGTACAATCTCCATAGTACTAGAAAGACAAGGGCAATATCAATGAACATGTACCTCGTTTTGGCCTCTACTTGAACTAAGGACGATGTTAGGATACTACATCAGCCATGCTTTGACATATTCTTAGGGCGATAGATAAATACCGGCCATCAACATAATGCCCATGTAGAATTCATTCACCAAATCATGTATAGCCGAAATAAACTAATGAAATAGCAATCAAATATTTCGGCCCTTTGGATTAGCAAGAAAAAATGTAGCTAATAAAATGTATAGAGATTTGGTAATACCCTCTCATGATGCAGAAAATTATGTCGCTTCCATGGATTTAAATAAATCCAGGGAGGGTAATTTATCATACCTGATGATGAATTCCATGGCAAAGGCATCAATGGTATGGTTGAAGAATATGGATGATGTGCTAACCGAAGATTTTGATGGGGTGATGCAAACCTTCGGCTTAACTGTTTTTGGCTTCCATCCTTCTCTTTCTTCACTTTTGTAACACTTGTTGCAATAGAAACATGCACATCATTTTTGTTTTGATTGATCTTCTTGGGAACCCATGCCATGTTCTTCTTTCTCAGCTCTTGTGCACTAAGATTTTGTAATTCCTTCTTTTTCCAAATTGATAAGCCGAGTGAGCAGCTCAACTGTGATTTTGTTTCAACCAATGGCAACTCTTTTTGGGCCTTGTGCACCCTCAACTTCTTTTCTTCAGATTTGGCACTCTGATTTTTATCCATTGATTGTTTCACTTATTTGCCTTTTGTAGCCAATGTCAACACTTTAATTGGCTCTTTGTTATTTGAGATCAAATCTGAAGCAGCACACTTACGACCATCTATTTTCACGCGGTAAACTTGCTTTACCACCTCTTTCTTCTTTCTTGAGCTCTGGACCGATTCCTTATGATTGAAACGGTCTTTGACGCGTGATTGTTCAAATGTTGATCTCCTTGGAGCTGCATAGTTTTGGTGAGGTGGTTTAGAATATGATGGACAGTGTTCCCTTGATCTATACTTGTTCCATGATTGATCTGAATAATAATCAGCATAATGGGATATCCATGACATCGGCATTGGTGGCCCAAAAGGAGGATATGGAGTCTGTTTGCTCGACTTCTTCCTTCGCCAATCTCAGTCCTCAAATTTATGCCTTGGGGGTGACTTCGATGCTTTTGTTTCACTCGACCGATAAGCATTCTTTGCCTCACTTATCTTCTGATATTTTTCTAATAACTGCGTGAAAGTGACTTTCGGCCTTTTACCTTTGTGCTTACCATTGCCTTTGCTTTCTTTAGTTGTGCGTGCATCAGTCTTTGAATTTTCTCATTGCCCCCCAGTGCCAGATGTCACTATTGTAGCTTTGATGGAATTCCTGTCTTCAAGATTGTTGTTGATGCATTTTTTAACCATATGATTGCTCAAAGATTTGACCCCGTCATCATTGGTGTGTACCTGTCCACCTTTAGATGAATCGGCTTGAGATAGCCGAGTCAAAATTTGATCGCCATCAGGGCCAATCTGATCCGACTGGTTATATGACCGTGCCTCAACAAACTCCAATCGTCTCGATTGTGTGGCTTGATGAATCACATTGTTGTCTTTGATATTCTCTTCAAACAAACATTGCATTTGTTCTTGTCTTGATGGTTCGACATCGTGATCAATTCTAATAGGATTAGTCGAGGATACACCAACGATGTGATCACCCATGCCCGGACTGAAGGTACACTGCTCGTCCATTGACTGATAGTGTGATACTGGCTCTGAAACAAAACAACCGAGCGGTGTCAGTTTAACATCACTCGACTCGGCTATGCATTGATTTTTGTCCTCCTTTCCCGACGCTCTTGAATCGGCTATCTTGGAGAACTTTGAACCTGGCTTTATATTCCTGCGACCAAAATAATTACAGAATATACGTCTCATCTGAGACCAAATGTTAGCCAGGCATGAAACAAACAAAGTTGCCCATATGAATATAAAGTTCAGTCTGCATGACGGGAACAACTTTGGTTGCAATAAGTTGTCACTATTAGCCTCTATGAATGGTGCCATGTGTTGATCGGCATGATTAGTAACAAGATAACTCGAAACAAATAGATTACTCATCTCGATCGGTCTTTCAAAATTAATTAGAATCTTACTAACGGGTGCATCAACAATATGATTTTGACCGAATCGAAAACTGAGTAAACTCTTGGCTAGGTGTACCTTTGTGAAGTCGTTGGAACGAGAAGATGGTTGCACCACTGGAACAATACCTTGCTCCACTTTTGAATAATTCTCGAATGCATCTTCCTCTTTTCTGGATCTCGTGCCTCATCACTCGGATTGCTGAATAGATTTGACTTGGATTTCCGAGTAGATTTCCTCGGATTACCGAATGGATTCCACTCGGCCGCTCTTCGTCGGCTATACTTCGTTCAGCTGCATGCTCTGGTTCTTGGTCTTCGTCACTAGTCAAACTTTGTTTGGCCATATAACTTTGCTCTTGATGCTCATCAATTTCTTTGGCACGGACCTCATAGGGCAGCATGTAAGCTCCCACACATCTAGAAAAATCTAACACGGCCAATTTGTTGCGTTTACCGTTCCTTTGCTTGGCGAAACTTGCATCTTCTGTTTTGGTACACGCGGAAATAATTGGCTTGATGCACTCGACTTTATCCGGCGATGCACTCGTCTGGAACGATGCACTCGGCTGGCATGATGTACTCAGATGGATCAATGCACTCGACTGGTATGATGTACTTGGTATGGACTATATGCACTCGGTTGTAACCGTCTCTGTGCTCAATCTGGTTTCAACTGAATCCACCATCGTGTTTGCTTTAAAGGAATCGTTCGACTCGGCTGTAGATGACTTATTCATATTTGACTCAGTTTCAACCGAATCAACCATATTAGCCGAGTGAACCCTTTCTTGCTGATTTGCTTGCAAACTTTCTTGCTTCAATATCGCAGAAGGGCCAACATAGTTGCTCGATGGAGGAAGGCACTTGATGTATTCTTGCAAATATTCCTCTCCACGGCTTTTCTTGAGTGCTTCGTAAGCCTGTCGATATTCTGTTGGTAATTCTTCAAGAGTTGGCGTAGTAAAGCCATTGACTCTATTCCCTGTGACAGGTGGCTTGACCCCATCCATTCGGGCGACATATTTTTCTCTAGACTCAGCCCTGCTTGGACCAGCTTGCCCCCCAATACTTTTAGGATCTTTCGGCAATGAATTGATGTTGCCGGAATTTTGCGATTGTATAGGGGGTGTATAACATGCTGCAGTGATAGGTGAAGACATGTGCACTACTGTCGAATATTCTCTCTCGCCAATTTGATCAATCAGAAAAACTTCGTCTTCCTTCAAAACCCTAGCTTTTATTGCCTCATAATCAGGAACCAAACCTTTATCATGTTGCTCAAGGCAAAGAGCGGTAATCTTCTTATTTTGCGCTAACGTTTTTAACGCAGCCAAAGTCACCTCATCTCCTGCAATATTAGACACATACACTCCTGTAGAATCTCCATTCACTCGGCCATAAAAGTGAGCCGAGTCATGAATACTTTTAGTTGCATATGATGTTGAACAATTAATATCATGAGGTGTATTATATGATGACTGAGGATAACCGGCCAAATAGCTAATGGAAGCATGGCCGATTGCCTCATTCATCGGCATGTTTGGGGATAACCCCGCATATTGCGAGTTGACTGCCAATGGATAAAACTGTGAGATGCCCTCCTGCACATGAGGTGTCATATATTGATCACTCGAACAAATCGTGTTATTCATCAACATATTGAAAGGCGTTGCCGATGCACGAAAGTTCAGATTCATAAGTTGCATGTCGCAGTTCTGTAAATTCCAAGTTTCTCCAATGGAATAACTAGTCGGCCTTTGCTCGTTAGGGCTAGCCGACATGACATGTCCATTGAAAGATCTAGCAACATCAACATAATGGCTATTTGCATCTACATAAGGAGATTGATGATACATGTTACCGTTGTAGATTGCAGCCGCTTGATGACGCTCTCCTTGTAGCAAGAACAGGCTGGAAACTGTTTAAAGCTTTGTCCCCAGCGGAGTCGCCAAAAAGTGTGTTGACACACGAACACGTCACGTGTACCCTCGACGTCGGGGGTGATGCACCGCAACTCACGTCGAAGGAGACCCGACCGACAGCGCGTCGCAAGACGGTCGTGACGGGCGCTTTTGGAACCGAAAACCCCACACCCCGGGAGGGACCCGTCGTGTCGGCGGCTATGGTCTGCCCTAGGTCGATTCGCTCGCCCTAGAGCCTCGTGGATCGCTGCCCTCCAACTCGAAGAACGAGCGAAGAGCGAGAAAGAAAGATACAAGGGTAGGGGATAAAGATAGATGAACACAAAAGTGTAATAGATTGATTGGTTCGATTGGTGTTGTTCAATCGGCCGTCACCCTAACATATATAAGAGGCGGCTGCACTTCCGTACAAGAAAAGGATTCATCTAGGCTTTCCTTACAAGAAAATTGCATCAATTCACGTCCAAAACCCTAGTCAAATTCGGACTGGTTTTATCCGAACTTTCAAAACTGTTCGGTTTAAACTGACTGTACCTTGCTGGTCCTTTTGTGATGGCAAACAACCTCGGATGGAAACAGGTCCAAAAGCAATCTTGACCATTTCGACGAGACGAACAACTTTCGTGTTGAACGTTTTCTGATTCGAGGCCATCTTCTGGGGCAAAACACTCACGCATTACGTCAGACACTTGCCAAGACATGTCTGGTCTCCGCGTCATATTTCCCCTCTTGACAGGGCTGCATTCAGATAGCTCTAACTTTTGCATACGAACTTGGATTGAGATGATTTTATATAGAAATCGACCGATTTGTGAGGCGAAGACAATTCATGTAGAGCATTCCTTCATCCGAGGTTGTCCTGGAGGCTTAATTGACCAAAAAGCACTCAGAACACCTAAACATGACAATCTGAGTGTAGTTTTGGTCTTTGATATGATGCCGAATAATTATGGTCCAAACATTAAAGTTGTTCCATTCAGTGATGTGAAACTTTTTCATGCTGAAAACCCTTTCACTCTGTATCTTGCCAAAATCAGGCGTCAACAGAGACCATAAAGGGGTGGCAATCGGGGTGGTTCTACATCACCGAGCCGCGTGACCCTGAATGGGCAGCGGCCCCCGAGTTCCGATCTGGCATCCCCACGCGGCTCACCTCCTGGCAAGAGAAGGGCCTGTCCTGGGGTAGTTCGGGAGAGCTGACCGGACTCCAAACATGTATCCAAAACATGGTGAGCAAGAAGGTCAAACTCGTTAACATAGTCCAGGTCATGCTCATCCGCCGGATCCTCCCGTGTCAACGACGGGCTTTCAACTTGTGGGAGTTCGACCCGGCCCAGCACCAAACTCTGAACAGGCTCTTCGACACAACACACGAGGATGCCTGGAAGGTGCTATTCAAGGGTGCCGAGGTTCCCCCTCCCACTACCGAGGATTGCGGATTCTGTGCGAAGCGCCAAGCCAGCGTGGTAAGATGTTTTACCTCTTACACGGTACTCGCTTTTCATAGTTTGAATCTATGCGGGATCTAAGCTCCCGTACCTTTGACAGGACTGGCAGGAGACGGCTGGATAGATCGACTGTCCGGCTCCTCTGCCCGAAGACCCAGCAAACGCCCGCTTGGCGGACCTGCTGGTTCCGGCACCTTACGTGGTGCCGGATAAGAAGGCCAAGAAGAAGGCCACGGGGACCCGAAAGAGTTCCCGGCGCCCGGTGGTGTCGGACTCATTGTCCGATGACTCCAAGGCGCACTCCTCCCACGAAGATGAGGAGGAGGAAAAAGAGGCTTCTTCCCCTCCAGCAGGGGGAGAAAAGAAAAGGAAGACCACCCCAACTGGGGAGGCCGGAGGGTCCAAGAAGGGAAGGACCCTTCCTCCGGACTACTCCACCAACGCTGCTGATAGCGAAGAGGAGTGGCCGCCCAGGTCCAAGCCCCTGGTGAAGTCGTAAGTATTCGAACACCAGAGTGACTCGTAGTGTTCCTTTATTGCACAGCTTCTCCTAACGCCGAATATAATCATGTAGTCCGCCCCGAGCCCAAGTCGACATATCGTCGAGTGGTTCCTTGGATTCGTCGGATGTGAATAGCTTTTCACTTCCGACCGCTTCCACCCCTCGCCCTACGGGAAACGCCGAGGTGTTGTCCCAAAAGGTTCCTAGCCAAGGGGAGGTGGTCCTGGAGGCGCCGCAAGGCGACCTTCCGGACTGCAGTCAAAAAGGGAGCAAGGCTGCCAAGGGCTCCAAGTCCGGCCCTGGGCCGAACACCGCACCGGAACCTTCAGTGGTTCTGGACTCCGGCATGCGGCCCCCCACTAAGAAGGGCGAGCCTACCGCGCCGGTGACCTCCGTCCAACCGGAGGCACCGGATAACTTGCTGGAGGTGCTTAACGGCGCCTCCATCGACGAGGAGCACCGCACTATTATGAGCTGCGGTGATCGAGAAAGTTCAGATCCAAAAGCGGGCTGGTGAAACTGTGCCGACCTTCTAATAGGCTTTGAGGTATGTAAAAATATATGAAAATATTACCGCATAGACAGTAGCCCCTGATGCTCTGTTTGGTGTTCACAAAGAAAATCCGAATAGAGGATCTAATAATAAACGCAGGAGTCTAACATAAATATGTCAATATGGGTATGCAGGTTGCACTGCTGACCTCCGCTGCATTGACTGCGGAGGTCGCTGCGTTGAAGCAGAGCCTCGAGCGTTCCGAGAAAGAGCTCGGTCTTGCCAAGAAGCAGCTCGAGGAGAAAGAAGGTAACTAATACCTTGTGTAAGTATATATTAAAAAGATGTGGTTGCAAAAAATGACAGGATCATCATGGCTATGACAGGGGCCAAGAACGAGGTGGCTACCCTGAAGCAAGCGCTGTCCGAGGCCGAAAACAAAGCAGCCACGGGCGCGCAGCGAGAAACAGGAAGCGCGGGTGGAGGAGGTGCAGCAAGAGCTCCAGGCTCTCGTGAAAAAACACGAGAGTTTGGAGCTTGACTCAAAGACGCGAGAGTCCGAGCTCGCAGCGGCCCTTGAAAGCGCCAAGTCTGCCAAGGCCGAAGCCCAAAAAGCCCTCCAGGAAATTGAGGCGATGAAGAAGATAGCGGCGGGTAAGGCATTCATTATGCAAAGCAAGCATGTGAAAGTGAATTACTTGTTACTTACCCGAGTCCGGAGCTCACCAGGAGCATTCGCAGATTTGCCCCGCAGCGTGTCAGATGCCGCCACCTTCTACCGGGCCGAGCAAGGGAGCTCGACGGAGAAGGTGTTCTGGTCTCAGTATGTTGAGACCGGACACCCGGTTCCCTTGAGTGACCAGCTGAAGCAATTGGTCGAGCTCCATAAGGTGGCCGAACAGGCCATGAAGGGTCTTATAATCCGGCTATGGCCTGGAGAGGCCATGCCTGGAAGCTACTTTGGGCTGGTGAGGCGGCCGGTGGATGCCTGCCCGTGGCTTGAAGGCATCAAGCGCTCCATCTGCATTGAGGGTGCCCGCAGGGCGCTTGCCCGTGTTAAAGTACACTGGGGCAAGATGGACGCGGAGCGGCTGGTGAAGGACGGGCCACCGCAGGGCAAGGAGCATCGCCACCCCGAGATGTATTATGAGGGCGTCCTGAAGGGTGCCCGCCTTGTGGCGGATGAATGTTCCAAGGATGTAATTTTGAGTGAACTCGCATTTGTGATCATGTATGCTGAAAACTTTTTCATATGCACTATGCAACGCTTGTTTGAATTTAAAATATTACCTTATGTACGGCCGTTTATTAAATCTGAGAGATGGCGAGTCGTCGGCTTCTACCCCATGCCACGAGTGCTGGGGTCTTCGGGATAAACCTGAGCACTCTTTTTCCCATTCTTAGGTCCTTCGAGGGAGGTGCTCAGTGCAACGAACAAGGCAATCGGACTATAATGCGTTATCACTCTCACTTAGCCAGAGAATTCTATAATTTTAAATTTCGGCGAAGCCCCTAGTGTTCGGACAACCGAGTTCGGGGCACTATACATGCCTAGGCCGGACAAAGCCGACTCCTCGCTCTAAGCGGCATAAGTCTTTAGGGACTCGAAACCTCTCGAACAGCGACCAGCTCTCGCCCTATCATGACAGTCAGTTTTAGCTTTCTCTATTGAGGTGCTTAGCCCAGCTGAACCGGGGCACAATCGCAGTAGTTCTCCCAGTGCTACCTTAGCCGATGTAGTGGAACGTAAGGTACCAAAACATGGGAACCAGGCAAACCCAGCTATTGACCAAAGACATGATTTGGAGCTGATGCATATAATGCTATAAGTTCGGAGTGCCGCACTTGTGAAAGTGTTCGGACTTCTCACGCCGTGTTATGGGGTGCTTGAGCCCCTGGCGTATTGACCGTACCAAAGTGTACGGGTGCTAAATGTCATGACTGGACATATATACATAAAAAGGAATGAATAGAGAATGCAATAATAGACTGAAGCTAAGCATTGTTTATTCGAAAAAGGTGCATTAAAAGCAGAACGATACAAGTAGTGCGATAAGCAAGAGGTGGTACTATTTGAAATGTCCCCCTCCGGGGCGGGCTACGGAATGGTATTTAAGACAGGTATTTTTGCTCGTTATAGAGACCACCTGGGAATTCCACAGTGTGACGTAGCTTTCTGCTTCCATGGTTTGTTGTATCGTGTGTTTGGCAATTGTACTGCCGAGCAGGTCTTCCGGAGAGCGAAGTCTTGAAAGTAAGAAAAAATGATAAAATCGGCAGCCCTTAGTGCGGTTGAGCCGCGTTTTGGGTGTGCCGTGGTCGTGCACCCCCTATACCCATGGTATTTTCAGAGCGTAATTATGTGCGCGTAGCTCGGATTTCATCGTTTCGCGATGGCTGGGGTTGGGGCCGCATTGCTATGCTTGCTCAGAACGTGCTAGGCGGTCTTGTTGTAGGTTACTCCGAGCGCGCTTGACGGTGTCCGGACGTTTTATCGCCGGACTGGAGAATTTCCTTGAGAGGGCCGCCGTGTGCTCCTCCGTTCGGAGAGAGTGCTCGGTGTTTCCATTGACTGTAATGACTCCCCGAGGTCCTGGCATCTTGAGCTTGAGGTATGCATTGTGCGGCACCGCATTGAACTTTGCAAACGCGGTTCACCCGAGCAGTGCATGGTAGCCACTGCGGAACGGGACTATATCGAAGATTAACTCCTCGCTTCGGAAATTATCCTGGGATCCGAAGACCACTTCAAGCGTGACTGAGCCTGTGCAATGGGCCTCTACACCTGGTATGACGCCCTTAAGCGTCGTTTTTGTGGGTTTAATCCTTGTGGGATCTATGCCCGTTTTGCGAACTATGTCCTGATAAAGCAGGTTTAGGCTGCTGCCGCTGTCCATAAGGACACGAGTGAGGTGAAATCCGTGAATAATTGGGTCTAGAACCAATGCGGCAAATCCGCCATGGAGGATACTAGTGGGGTGGTCCCTGCGATCGAAAGTAATCGGGCAGGAGGACCATGGGTTGAACTTTGGGGCGACTGGCTCCAACGCGTATACGTCCCTTAATGCATGCCTCCGCTCCCTCTTGGGGATGTGGGTTGCGTATATCAAGTTCACCGTCCGCACTTGTGGGGGGAAACCCTTCTGTCCTCTGTTGTTCGGCGGCCGGGGCTCCTCCTCGTCATCGCTATGTAGCCCCTTGTCTTTGTTTTCGGCATTTAATTTGTTGGCCTGCTTGAACACCCAACAATCCCTGTTGGTGTGGTTGGCTGGCTTGTCGGGGGTGCCATGTATCTGACACGAGCGATCGAGTATACGGTCAAAACTGGACGGCATTAACTGTCGTGTCCTCCGTATTGTCGCTGTTAATGCGGCGCTTGTGCTTGTTGCGACGTGACCTGCCATTGCTGTCCTTGGTATCCGACTTACCGGGGCTCTTTGACATGTTATTGCTGCGAGCCAGCCAGCTGTCTTCTCCCGCACAAAAGCGGGTCATGAGTGTCGTGAGGGCTGCCATGGATTTCGGCTTTTCCTGTCCAATGTGGCGGGAAAGCCACTCGTCGCGGATGTTATGCTTGAAAGCCGCTAGGGCCTCTACATCCGGACAGTCGACGATTTGATTTTTCTTGGTTAGGAACCATGTCCAGAATTGTCTGGCCGATTCCTCTAGCTGCTGAATTGTGTGACTCAGGTCATCGGTGTCTGGTGGTTGCACATAGGTGCCCTGGAAGTTGTGAAGGAATACGGCTTCCAGGTCTTCCCAACAGCCAATGGATTCTACTGGCAAGCTGTTAAGCCAATGCCGGGCTGGTCCTTTAAGCTTGAGTGGGAGGTATTTGATGGCGTGTAGATCATCGCCATGGGCCATGTGGATATGAAGGAGATAGTCCTCAATCCATACCGCAGGATCTGTCGTACCATCGTATGATTCTAATATTCACGGGTTTGAAACCCTCTAGGATTTGATGATCCATTACTTCATCTGTGAAGCATAGCAGGTGTGCGGCGCCTCTGTACTGGGCTATATCACGACGCAGCTCGAATGAGTTTTGTCTATTGTGTTCGGCCCGGCCGGATTTACTTTTACTGTATCCGGCGTGACGGCTATCGTCTCGTGTCGTGGGGCACCCACGCGATCCGTAGATTGATCTTGTTTGCCTTGCTTTGTCCTCCAATATATCTCGCAGGTCTAACGCATTTCCCCGTGCCTTGGTGTTTTTTGAGTTACGCCGGGGTGCGGCTTGAGTTAATGGGCGAAGGCCTCCCTTCGCTGACATGGTGGCGATCGGCCGCTGGAGATGTGAGTTTAGATGCTTCCTCCTCTAATCGGGGTAGCAACCTGCGCTTTGGTTGTCTTCGACACTGTCCGGGGTGTTATTATCTCCTGTGCCGGTATCACCGTTTTTGCTTTGGCGGGACTTAGAGCGGCACCGCTGACACCGGCGCTTAGGTTGCTTCTTGGAGGGGTCATCCCCCGCTGTTCCGTCGCCATTGCCTTCTTTGGGTGTGTCCACCATATATATGTCATATGACGAGGTGGCTTTCCAGTGCCCTATAGGCGCTAGTTCCTGTTCGTCTCCTACATCGTCGACCATACCGTCGATGTCCTCGGAGTCGAAGTCGAGCATGTCGGTCAAGTCATCGACAGTGGCTATGAAGTGGGTGGTGGGTGGGCGTCGAATTTCTTTGTTGTCCGCATCCCAATCCTGCCGGTCATAATCCGGCCAAGACTCTCCTGACAAAGAGAGAGACCTTAGTGAATTCAGTATGTCGCCAAAGGGCGAGTGCTGAAAGATATCCGCGGCGGTGAAGTCCATGATCGGCACCCAATCGGATTCGATTGGCAGGGGCGCGGATGGTTCAGAGTTCGGAGGAGAGTCCGGCAATGTGGAGTCACAGGCCTCGCGAAGGATAAGGTTGGTGTTTGGCTCGATCGCCGTTGAGGCTATAGCCTCCGCGGCGGGGTCTAGCCACCCGCCCTCGGTCAGCGCAGTTGGCTCCGAATTAAAGGTCAGAGCGGATGCGGGTGCGGCCTCCACCACTGTTCGACGGCAGAGCTAAATCATGCCCATCGTGACAGTGCGGTGCACTCGGCAGGGTCTCGAATCCGTCGAAGATCAAATCTCCGCGGATATCGGTCGTGTAGTTTAAGCTTCCAAACCTGAGCTGATGGCCAGGGGCGTAGCTTTCAATCTGCTCCAGATGGCCAAGCGAATTGGCCCGCAGTGCAAAGCCGCCGAATACAAAAATCTGTCCGGGGAGAAAAGTCTCACCCTGGACTGCATCGCTAACAATGATCGAAGGAGCCATCAAGCCTGATGATGACGACACAGAGGAACTCTCAATGAAAGCACCAATGTCGGTGTCAAAACCAGCGGATCTCGGGTAGGGGGTCCCGAACTGTGCGTCTAGGTGGATGGTAACACGAGACAAGGACACGATGTTTCTACCCAGGTTCGGGCCCTCTCGATGGAGGTAAAACCCTACTCCTGCTTGATTAATATTGATGATACGGGTAGTACATGAGTAGATCTACCACGAGATTAGAGAGGCTAAACCCTAGAAGCTAGCCTATGGTATGATTGTTGTTGTCCTACGGACTAAACCCTCCGGTTTATATAGACAACGGAGGGGGCTAGGGTTACACAGAGTCGGTTACAATGGGAGGAGATCTACATATCCGTATTGCCAAGATTGCCTTCCACGCCAAGGAAAGTCCCATCCGGACACAGGATGAAGTCTTCAATCTTGTATCTTCATAGTCCAACAGTCCGGCCAAAGGTTATAGTCCGGTTATCCGGACACCCCCTAATCCAGGACTCCCTCAATAACCCTCAGGCACATCAGGCAATTCATATCTAGGAGGAGAATCTTCATCATCACTTTCATCGATATTATTAGTTTCAATAATTTCATTCTCTCTAACCCTAGCAAGTTGTTCATCAAGAAATTCACCTAGTGGAACAGTATTATCAAGCATAGAAGTAGTTTCATCATAAGCATCATGTATAGAAGAAGTGGCATCATCAATAACATGTGACATATCAGAATCAATAGCAAGTGTAGGTGTTGCAAATTTACTCATAACAGAAGGTGAATCAAGTGCAGAGCTAGATGGCAGTTCCTTACCTCCCCTCGTAGTTGAGGGATAAATTTTGGTTTTTTCGTCTTTCAAGTTCCTCATAGTGATCAACAGATATAAATCCCAAGTGACTCAAATAATAGAGCTATGCTCCCCGGCAACGGCGCCAGAAAATATTCTTGATAACCCACAAGTATAGGGGATCGCAACAGTTTTCGAGGGTAGAGTATTCAACCCAAATTTATTGATTCGACACAAGGGGAACCAAAGAATATTCTCAAGTATTAGCAGCTGAGTTGTCAATTCAACCACACCTGGAAGACTTAATATCTGCAGCAAAATATTTAGTAGCAAAGTAGTATGGAAGTAACGGTAAGGGTGGCAAAAGTAACAGTTGCAATTTTGTAGTAATTGTAACAGCGGTAACGGAAAAGTAACTAAGCAAAGATTAATATGTGAAAAGCTCATAGGCATTGGATCAGTGATGGATAATTATGTCAGATGCGATTCCTCATGCAACAGTTATAACATAGGGTGACACAGAACTAGCTCTAGTTCATCAATGTAATGTAGGCATGTATTCCGAATATAGTCATACATGCTTATGGAAAAGAACTTGCATGACATCTTTTTTCCTACCCTCCCGTGGCAGCGGGTCCTAATGAAACTAAGGGATATTAAGGCCTCCTTTTAATAGAGTACCGTACCAAAGCATTAACACTTAGTGAATACATGAACTCCTCAAACTACGTTCATCACCGGGAGTGGTCCCGATTATTGTCACTTCGGGGTTGCCGGATCATAACACATAGTAGGTGACTATTGACTTGCAAGATAGGATCAAGAACTCACATATATTCATGAAAATAAATAGGTTCAGACCTGAAATCATGGCACCCGGGCCCTAGTGACAAGCATTAAGCATAGCAAAGTCATAGCAACATCAATCTCAGAACATAATGGATACTAGGGATCAAACCCTAACAAAACTAACTCGATTACATGGTAAATCTCATCCAACCCATCACCGTCCGGCAAGCCTACGATGGAATTACTCACGCATGATGGTGAGCATCATGAAATTGGTGATGGAGGAAGGTTGATGATGACGATGGCGACGGATTCCCCTCTCTGGAGCCACGAACGGACTCCAGATCAGCCCTCCCGAGAGAGATTAGGGCTTGGCGGCGGCTCTGTATCGTAAAACACGTTGAATCCTTCTCTCTGATTTTTTTTCTCCCCGAACGTGAATATATAGAGTTGGAGTTGAGGTCGGTGGAGCTTCAGGGGGCCCACGACGCAGGGGGGCGCGCCCCAGGGGGGTGGGCGCGCCCTCCACCCTCATGGACAGGGTGTGGGGCCCCTGGTGTTGATTCTTCGCCGATATTTTTATTAATTCCAAAATATTCTCCTGAAGTTTCAGGTCATTCGAGAACTTTTATGTCTGCACAAAAATAACACCATGGCAATTCTTCTGAAAATAGCGTCAGTCCGGGTTAGTTCCATTCAAATCTTGCAAGTTAGAGTCCAAAACAAGGGCAAGAGTGTTTGGAAAAGTAGATACATTGGAGACGTGTCAGGTTACCACCAGATTCGTGTTCGTGAAGAGGATATCCCAAAGACTACATTCGTGACTCGATGTGGATCATACGAGTACACCGTCATGTCTTTCGGCTTAACCAATGCTCTAGCCACCTTCTCTCATCTGATGAATTATATATTCATGGATTACCTCGACAAGTTCATCGTGGTTTATCTAGATGATATCCTTGTGTTTTCCAAGAACAAAGAAGAGCATGCTGAACTTCTTTGTCTTGTGCTGGAAAAGCTACGAGAGCATCAACTATATGCCAAGTTCTCCGAGTGTGAATTCTGGCTACCCGAAGTAACCTATATTGGGCATGTCATCTCTAAGGATGGTATTGCCGTCAACCCTGAATGAGTCCAGGCTATTCTTGATTGGACTCCTCCGAAGAACGTTAAGCAAGTCAGGAGTTTTCTCGGACTTGCCAGCTATTGTTGTCGATTCATCGAGAACTTCTCCAAGATTGCTAGGCCCCTGACTAACCTGTTGCATAAGGGCGTCAAGTTCCAATGGACAGACAAATGTCAGGAAATTTTCCAGGCACTCAAAGACAAGTTGACTTCTGCTCTAGTGCTTGCTCCACCTGATACTATGAAGGACTTCGTCATTTACTGCGACGCTTCCCGTCAAGGATTAGGCTGTGTCCTAATAGAAGACCGCAAAGTGATTGCTTATGCCTCTCGCCAATTGCGCCCTCACGAAGAGAACTACCCAGTTCACGACCTCGAGCTTTCTGCTGTCATTCATGCACTGAGGCAGTGGCGACATTACCTTCTCGGTAATCGTTGCGAGATCTTCACCGACCACCAAAGTCTGAAATATCTGTTTACTCAGCCAGACTTGAACCTCCGTCAGCAGAGATGGATGGAAACGATTGCAGACTTTGACTTGGGTATTTCCTGTACACCAGGAAAGGCTAATGTAATGGCTGATGCCTTGAGCCACAAGTCATACTGTAACCACCTCCAGGTTTGAAAAGTTCAGCCCTCACTTGTTGAAGAATTTAGAAAGCTGAACCTCCATATTGTCCCTCCTGGTGCACTCGCTCCCCCTCCCCTAGAATTCCAAAAGATGAATCTTCGTGTTGTTCCACATGGTTCTCTAAATACCCTGTGTTGGATTTCGGGTTCCGGCAGACCCTTGAGGTTCGAACACTGGGGTGCGCGCGGAGATTACGCCTTCTACCTACCTGCACCCCACCGCCTCGCAAAGATCTAAGCTACGAAAAGAATAGCACAAGAGACACAGGGTTTATACTGGTTCGGGCCACCGTTGTGGTGTAATACCCTACTTAGTTTGTGGCGTGGTGGATTGCCTCTTGGGCTGATGATGATGAACAATACAAGGAAGAACAGCCTCGCGAGGGTCTGTTCTTGGCCGGGGCGATGAACTGCTAGGAGGAGTTCACTCACCCTTCTCTCTCTCTCTCTCTCTCTCTCTCTCTCTCTCTCTCTCTCTCTCTCTCTCTCTGATTCTGATATGATTGCCGCCCTCTTGCTTGCCGATCGATCCGTCCCTACCCTGGGGGTGGCTAGTCCTATTTATAGGCAAAGGCCCTGGGCCTCTTCCCAAATATTGAGCGGGAAGGGCGCCAACAATTGGCCATTTTGAAGGGGAACATCTGGTACACTTATCCTGACTAAAGTTGGTCTTCGCCTGCCAAAGGCTCTGGTGGTGACACTGGCTTGGGCACCACAATGACTCCCTCCCTGCCGTTGGGCTGGTCTTGGTCTCGTTGCACCGAAACGGGTGCCTTTGCTTGATGCTCTCGCCTGCGCTTGCTCCCTTTGCACCAAAGAGGAAACGAGGACACTACGCGGGCTGGCGCCCGCCTGGCGCCCTTGGTCGTCATGGCTTGCATCACGGGCACCTCGTGAGGTACCCCGCCTTGATCTCTCCGCCTCCTCGCAGGCCAGCTTGATGAGGCCGTGCCTGACGGAGCTCCGTGTCGTCCGCCCGCAATCTCAGCCCCTCGCGAGGTCTTGGGTCTGTGTTGATGAAGATGGGCGTCTTGGGCCCCTTTTGAGCCACGCGCGGGCATGGCCGCGAGCGAGCAAGTCTGGGGACCCCCGTTCCCAGAACGCCGACACCCTGGTTGTCGAACTAGATCTTGTGGGCGATATCAAGACTATTCAATAGTATGACTCTGAAGTTGAGAAGATTAAACGCTATCTCGCAGAAGGAAAGCCCTCATTCTACACTATTGCCGATGATGGCGCCTTGTACTTCAAGGGCCGCCTAGTGGTGTCATGTTCAGAGAAAAACCTGGATATGACTCAGGAGGTTATGAAAGAAGCTCATGATACGCCTCTTTCTATTCATCCCAGTAGTACCAAGATGTACCAAGACATTCTTCAGCAATTCTAGTGGTCTAATATGAAGCAAGACATTGCTCGTTATATTGATGAGTGTGACGTTTGTCGTCGTATCAAAGCAGAGCATCAAAGGCCTGCTGGAACTCTGCAACCTATCTCTATTCCTGAATGGAAATGGGACCATGTTGAAATGGACTCTATCACTGGATTTCCCAAATCGCAGAAAGGTAATGATGCTATTCTTGTCGTCTTTGACCAGCTTTCTAAAGTTGCACATTTTCTGGCGGTCAAAGAAACGATCACTACTAGTCAGTTTGCAACTTGATGTCTACTACACAACCTTCTTCTTGTAGACGTTGTTGGGCCTCCAAGTGCAGAGGTTTGTAGGACAGTAGCAAATTTCCCTGAAGTGGACGACCTAAGGTTTATCAATCCGCGGGAGGCGTAGGATGAAGATGGTCTCTCTCAAGCAACCCTGCAACCAAATAACAAAGAGTCTCTTGTGTCCCCAACACACCCAATACAATGGTAAAATTTATAGGTGCACTAGTTCGGCGAAGAGATGGTGATACAAGTGCAATATGGATGGTAGATATAGGTTTTTGTAAACTGAAAATATAAAAACAGCAAGGTAACAAAGTGGTAAAAGTGAGCATAAACGGTATTGCAATGCTAGGAAACAAGGCCTAGGGTTCATACTTTCACTAGTGCAAGTTCTCTCAACAATTATAACATAGTAGGATCATATAACTATCCCTCAACATGCAACAAAGAGTCACTCCAAAGTCACTAATAGTGGAGAACAAACGAAGAGATTATGGTAGGGTACGAAACCACCTCAAAGTTATTCTTTCCAATCTATCCGTTGGGCTATTCCTATAAGTGTCACAAACAGCCCTAGAGTTCGTACTAGAATAACACCTTAAGACACAAATCAACCAAAACCCTAATGTCACCTAGATACTCCAATGTCACCTCAAGTATCCGTGTGTATGATTATACGATATGCATCACACAATCTCAGATTCATCTATTCAACCAACACATAGAACCTCAAAGAGTGCCCCAAAGTTTCTACGGAGAATCACGGCGAGCGTGTGCCAACCCCTATGCATAGGTTCATGGGCGGAACCAGCAAGTTGATCACCAAAACATACATCAAGTGAATCACGTGATATCCCATTGTCACCACAGATCGCATGCGGCAAGGCGTACATCAAGTGTTCTCAAGTCATTAAAGACTCAATCCGATAAGATTACTTCAAGGGAAAACTCAATCCATTACAAGAGAAGAGGGAGAAGAAACATAAGATCCAACTATAATAGCAAAGCTCGCGATACATCAAGATCATGCCAAATCAAGAACACGAGAGAGGCGAGAGATCAAACACATAGCTCTTGGTACATACCCTCAGCCCAGGGTGAACTACTCCCTCCTCGTCATGGAGGCGTCGGGATGATGAAGATGGCCACGGTGAGGTTCCCCCCCTCCGTGAGTCGGAAATGGGTCCCGATTGACTTTTGGTGGCTATAGAGGCTTGCGGCGGCGGAACTCCCCATCTAATCTCCGTTCTGGAAGTTTTAGGATACATAGGTATATATGGGTGAAAGGAGTACGTCGGTGGACCGAAGGGAGGGCCACGAGGCAGGGGGCGCGCCCCCTACCCTCGTGAGCACCTCCTTCATCTTCTGACGTAGGGTCCAAGTCTATCCGGTAGGTTTCCTTCCAAAAATAACTTCTCCAGTTGATTTCGTTCCGTTTTGACTCCGTGTGATATTCCTTTTCTTCGAAACACTGAAATAGGCATAAAACAGCAAATCTGGGTTGGGCCTCCGGTTAATAGGTTAGTCCCAAAAGTAATATAAAAGTGGATAATAAAGCCCGATATTGCCCAAAACAGTAGATAATATAGCATGGAGCAATCAAAAATTATAGATACGTTGGATACGTATCACAACTCTCTACATGTCCAGAATTGTTCCCTTCATGGTATTCCACTGGTTATCAGTTTGGACCGTGGCAGCTTGTTCACTTCGAGATTCTAGGCAAGCTTCCAAGAAGCTATGGGGACTCATCTGTCATTCAGTACTGCATTTCATCCTCAGTCGCAAGGGCAATTTGAACGTGTCAACCAAGTTCTCGAAGACATGCTTCGAGCTTGTGTTATTTCCTTCGGCAAGAAATGGGAGGAATCTCTCCCGTATGTTGAGTTCTCTTATAATAATAGCTATCAAGCTAGTCTGAAGATGGCCCCTCCAAAGTGTTATATGGACTAAAGTGCCGAACCCCTCTGAACTGGTCAGGAACTGGGGAACGTTGAGGGAGTCCTAGATTAAGGGGTCCTCGGACAGCCGAACTATGTACTTTGGTCGGACTATTGGACTATGAAGATACAAGATTAAAGACTTCGTCTCGTGTCCGGGTGGGACTCTCCTTTGCGTGGAAGGCAAGCTTGGCAATTTGGATATGTAGATCTCCTCCCTTGTAACCGACTCTGTGTAACCCTAGCCTCCTCCGTGTCTAGATAAGCCGGAGGGTTTAGTCCGTAGGACAACAACAATCATAATCATAGGCTAGATTCTAGGGTTTAGCCTCTACGATCTCATGGTAGATCAACTCTTGTAATACTCATATCATCAAGATCAATCAAGTAGGAAGTAGGGTATTACCTCCATCGAGAGGGCCCGAACCTGGGTAAACATTGTGTCCCCCGCCTCCTGTTACCATCCGCCTTAGACGCATAGTTCGGGACCCCGACATTGGTGCTTTCATTGAGAGTTCCACTTTGCCGTCACCATAAGGCTTGATGGCTCCTTCGATCATCAGCAATGATGCGATCCAGGGTGAGGTTTTCCTCCCCGGACAGATCTTTGTATTCGGCAGCTTCGTACTGCGGGCCAACTCGCTTGGCCATCTGGAGCAGATTGAGAGCTACGCCCCTGGCCATCAGGTCAGGTTTGGAAGCTTGAACTATATTGCCGACATCCGCGGAGACTTGATCTTCGACGGATTCGAGCCCATGTCAAGTGCGCCGCACAGTCACGACGAGCATGACTTAGCTCTGCCGCCGGATAGTGTTCGGGAGATCACACCTGCGGCTACTCTGGCCCTTAATCCGGAGCAGATCGTGCCGTCCGAGGAAGGGTGGATACACCCTGCCACGGAGGCCGCGCGCTCAGCGGCAATAGAGCCGAATGCTGACTTCACCCCCTATGAGACCTGTGCTGCCGGACACTTGGATTCGTCCCCGGCAACGGGCTCCGAACCGCCTGCGTCCGTGCCTATCAAATCTGATTGGGCACCGATCATGGAGTTTTCCTCCACGGATATCTTTCAGCACTCACCCCTGGACGACGTGCTAAATTCATTAAGGTCTCTCTCCTTGTCAGGAGACCCTTGGCCGAACTATGTCCCACTTGAGTGGGAAGCGGACGACGAAGAAATTCGTTCCCCACCCACCACCCACTTAATAGCCACTGTCTTTGACTTAACCGACATGCTTGATTTCGGCTCCTAAGACATCGACGGTATGGACGATGATGCGAGAGAGCGAGCGATAACCACTTGCCCACAGTATTTGGACTGCCACCTCATCATATGATATATACATGGTGGACACCCCCAAAGAAAGCGATGGCGACAAGGCAACGGAGGATAATCCCCCCGTAAAGCAATCTAAGCATCGGCGTAATCGGCGCCGCTCTAAGCCCCGCCATAGCAAAAGCAGCGATACCGGCACAAGAGACAATAACGCTATGGATAGTGCCGAAGACGAAGACAATCCCCTCCAACCAGGTTTCGAGCAGGAGGATGGGCAAGCTAGCCCTAAGGAACAGGCAGCTGGTGGAGAATCAGAGGATGACAATTACATGACCCTCTCTGAAGACGAGCTGAGCCTTGGCGATGAAGAATTTATCGTGCCCGAGGATCCCGTCGAACAGGAGTGCTTCAAGCGTCGGCTTATAGCCACAGCAAAAAGCCTGAAGAAAAAGCAACACCAGCTTCAAGATGACCAAGATCTGCTAGCGGATAGATGGACCGAGGTCCTAGTGGCCGAGAAATACGAACTCAAGCGCCCAACAAAAAGTTACCCAAAGCGCAGGCTGCTACCCCAACTCGAGGAGGAAGCATTAAAACCTACTCCCTCCGTCCCATAATATAAGACGTTTTTTAACACTACACTAGAGTCAAAAAAACATCTTACATTATGGGATGGAGGGAGTACATTACTAATGTATGATGCGGCTGATCGGCCACCTCGTGGCCGGGACAGAGCAGCATATCAGCCCGAAGTCCAGCCCGCACCCCGTCGCGAGTCAAACTAAAATACCAAGGCCCGGGGTAACACGCAGGACCTGCAAGACGTATTGGAAAACAAAGCAGGACATACAAGATCGATCTATGGATCGCGAGCGGCGCCCCAGCGTGACGACGATAAATCACGCCGGATACACTAAAGAAAATCCGGCCGGGCGAATCTGATGAGCAAGACTTCGTATGAACTGCGTCGTGACATAGCCCGACACATAGGCGCCGCACACCCCCTATGCTTCACTGATGAAGTGATGGATCATGAATTCCCTGAAGGATTTAAACCCGTGAACATTGAGTCATATGATGGTACAATAGACCCCGCGGTATGGATCGAGGATTTCCTCCTCCACATCCACATGGCCCGCGGTGACGATCTACATGCCATCAAGTACCTCCCACTAAAACTCAAAGGACCAGCTCGGCATTGGCTGAATAGCCTCCCAGCAAACTCCATTGGCAGTTGGGAGCATTTGGAAGATGCATTCCTTGACAACTTCCAGGGTACTTATGTGCGACCACCGGATGCTGAGGACTTGAGCCACATAACCCAACAGCCAGGGGAATCGGCTAGGAAATTCTGGACTCGGTTCCTAACTAAAAAGAACCAAATTTTCGACTGTCCGGATGCCGAGGCCTTAGCGGCATTTAAGCATAACATCCGTGACGAGTGGCTCGCCCGACACCTCGGCCAAGAGAAGCCGAAGTCCATCGCAGCCCTCACGACACTCATGACCCACTTTTGCGCGGGTGAGGACAGCTGGCTAGCTCGCAGCAACAACACATCAAGAAATCCTGGCAATTCAGATGCCAAAGGTACTAATGGCAGACCACGTCGCAACAAACACAAGCGCCGCAACAACGGCGACAACGCCAAAGACACGGCAGTCAATGCCGGATTCAGTGGCTCTAAATCCGGTCAGCGGAAAAAGCCGTTCAAAAGAAGCAATCCGGGCCCGTCCAATTTGGACCGCATACTCGATCGCTCGTGTCAAATTGACGGCACCCCCGATAAGCCAGCCAACCACACCAACAGAGAATGTTGGGTGTTCAAACAGGCCGGCAAGTTGAATACCGAAAACAAGGAAAAGGGGCTTCATAGAGGCGATGAGGAGGCCCCCCGCCCGAATTTCTGAGGAGGACATAAGAAATTTCCTCCCCAAGTGGCAGTGAACATGATATCATAACCCATATTACGCAAGAGAGGCAGGCGTACACTAAGGGATGTCTATGCGATGGAGCCAGTCACCCAAAGTTCAACCCATGGTCTTCTTGTTCGATCACCTTCGATCGTGGGGACCACCCACTAGTATCCGTCATGGCGGTTACGCGCGTGGTTCTTGATCCCATCATTGTGGTTCACCTCACTCGAGTCCTTATGGGCGGTGGCAGCAACAGAACCTGCTCTATCGGGATCTGATTCGCAAAATGGGTATAGACCCCTCGGTATCAAACCCACAAAAACCACCTTCAAGGGTGTCATACCACGTGTAGAGGCACATTGCAGGCTCAATCACTGCTGGAAGTGGTCTTCGGATCTCGGACAACTTCGGGCGAGGAGTTAATCTTGATATCGTCCCCTTCTGCGGTGGCTATCACGCACTACTCGGACGAACCGCATTTGCTAGATTCAATGCGATACCGCATTATGCATACCTCAAGCTCAAAATGCGGGACCTCGCGGAGTTATAACAGTTAATGGAAACACGAGCAGCTCGCTCAGCGCGGAGGAGCACTTTGCAGCCCTACATGGCGGAAGTACAAAGTAGCCTTACGAGGCCAACCGCCAATTTGGCGAAAAAGGCCCCGGACACCTTCAAGCGAGTCCGGAGTAACCTGCAACAGGATCTCTAGGCACGTCCAGAGCTCGGGTAGCAATTCGGCCTTCGTTATAGTCCCAGTCAAGCGGTGAAATTTGTGCCGCGTGTACATAACTACGCACACAAGATACCATGGGCATAGGCGGAGGCACGGCTACGGCACGTCCCACAATGCTGCTCAACTGCCCCAGGGGCCGTATACCTTTATCATTTTCTCCGTTTCAGGACCTTACTCTCTGGAAGCCCTTTCCGGCAGTCTGATTGTTGGACCCATTACAGGAAGGAAATACCAAGGAAGCGAGAAGCTCTGACGTACAAGGGAATTCCCAGGTGATCTCTGATAACGATCGATGTACCTGTTTTTACATACCCATACGCAGCTTGCCCTTGGATAAGACATGTCAAATAGTCTTATTTTTTGCTTATTGCACTAATTGTATGCGTACGCTTTGACGTATTATTTAAATAACAATGTATAGCGTTAGCCTATTATTGCATTTCTTTTTCTTTTTATGCCTTATTTACGACAAATGGCTTTTCGTACGATACGAATGCGACCCGGTCGCCGAGGGCTTGATGTACCCCATAACACGACACGAAAAGTCCGAACACTTTTGTGGTGCGGCACCCGAACTTATAGCATTATATGCATCAGCTCTGAATCATGTCTTGGGTCAATAGTTGGGTTTGCCCGGCTCCCATGTTTTGGTACCTTACGTTCCGCTATATTGGCTAAGGTAGCCTTTGGGAGAACTCTGCGATTGTGTCCGGTTCTTCGGATGAGCACCTCGATGAAAGCGGCCGGCTGTCATGATGCGGCAAGAGCTGATAAGCTGTTCGAAGGTCTCAAATCATAAAGATTTTTTCCGCTCGAGGCGAGTCGGCCTTGTCCGATTGGCGTATATAGCACCCCAAATTGACCTTCCGAATACTAGGGGCTTTGCCAAAATTTAAAATTGTAGATTTCTATGGCTAAGTGAGAGTGATAAAGCTTTATAGTCCGATTGCCTGGTTCGTTGTGATGAACAGCTCCTTCGAAGGACCCAAAAATTGGGATAAAGAGTGATCAGGTTTATCCGAACACCTCGATACTAGTTACATGGGGGGGAAGCCGACGGTAGCCAACTCTCGAGATTTTATAAGCGGCCGCCTGAAGGTAATATTTTAAATTAACAAGCGTTGCATAGCGCAGATGAACTCGTTTCATATTATAGGATCACATGAGTATATTCATTCAAATATTACATCCTTAGCTCATTCCTCCGCCACAAGGCGAGCACCCTTCAGGACACTGTCATAATACTTTTCGGGGTGGCGATGCTCCTTGCCTTCCGACGGCCCCTCCTTCACCAGTTTTTCGGCGTCCATCTTCGCCCAGTGCACTTTCGCCCGGGCAAAGGCCCTGCATGCACCCTCAATGCAGACGGACCGCTTGATGAATTCAAGCCGCGGGCAGGCATTCACAAGCCGCCTTACCTGACCGAAGTAGCTGCCAGGCAGGGGCTCGCCAGGCCACATCCGGACTATGAGACCCTTCATGGCCTGTTCGGCCGCCTTGTGAAGCTCGACCAGTTGCTTCAACTGGTCGCTCAAGGGCATCGGATGTTCGGTCCCAGTATATTGAGACCAGAACAACTTCTCCGTCGAGCTCCCTTCCTCGGCCCGGTCGAACTCCGCGGCATCCGAAACACTGCTGGGTAAATCTGCGAACGCTCCTGGAGAGCTCCGAACTCGGGTAAGTAAAAGGAAAGTTTCCTTCACATGCTTGCTTTGCATAATGAATGCCTTACCCGCCGCTATCTTCTTAACCGCCTGAATCTCCTGGAGGGCCTTTTGGGCTTCGGCCTTGGCATTTTGTGCATTCTCGAGGGCCTTCGCAAGCTCGGACCCTTGCGTCTTAGAGTCACGCTCCAAGGACTCGTATTTCTTGACAAAAGCCTGGAGCTCTTGCTAAACCTCGCCTACTCGGGCCTCTTGCTTCTCACGCTCGATGCGCTCCTTGGCCGCTTTGTCTTCGGCCTCGGACAGCGGCTTCTTCAGGGTCGCCACTTCGGTCGTGGTCCCTAGCAAAATTAATGCGATCCTATGATCTAACAACCACCTTTTTATCAATATACAGACGAGGTATTACTTACCTTTGTTCTCTTCGAGCTACCTCTTGGTAAGGCCGAGCTCTTCCTTGGACCGCTCAAGGTGCTGCTTGATCTTGGCGACCTCCGTGAGTCTGAGCAGCGTGCCAGCGATGGAGCACTGCTTATTCACATAGACATATTACGATTAGACTCTGTGATAATTATTTGATCATCTGTTACGGCCTTTCTTTGCGAATGCCAAGCGAACATCGAGGCTCTTGTCTATCTTTGTAACATTTTCTTGTAATTTAATTACTCACGTCAAAGCCTGTTAGGAGGCTGGCATAGGCTTCAGTCAGTCCACTTTTGGCGGACTGAACCTTCTTGACCACCGCACTCATAACAGTGCGGTGCTCTTCGTCAATGGAAGCGCCGTGAAGCGCTTCCAGCAAGTTGTCTGATGCCTCTGGATGGACAGAGGTCATCGGCACGGACGGCTTGCCCCTCTTAGCAATGGAGTCGCTTTGTGAGTCGGAACCCTTTGGAGGTTCGCACGGCGTTAATTTGGGAGCCAAACTTGCTGCCCCCGTCATTAGAACCCATGGGAGTCTTGCCCCCCATGCGCCTAGAGTCCGGGATGTCGCCTTGGGGCGCCTCCAGGACTATCTCCCCTTGGATCAATACCCATTGAGACAACACCTCGGCGTCGTCCGTAGGGCGAGGAGAGGTGGCGGTCGGGAATGAATCGTTGTTCATCACCGACGGGCCCAAAGACCCATCCGAAGAGGATACATCGATATGGGCTCTGGAGGGACTGCATGATCTTGTTCGGCATGATGAGAAGCAGTAAAACAGAACATACTAGGACTATTATGGTATCCGAATACTTACGACTTCGCCAGGGGCTTGTCCCTAGGCAACCACTCCTCGTCATTTGGCGGCTGTTGTGGAAGCAGTCCGGAAGGAGGTCCTTCCGTCTTGGACCCTTGGCCTCCCGGATGGGCGGCCTTCCTTTTCTTGTCTCCCCGTGAGAGGAGAACTTTCCTCTTCCTCCTCCTCGTTTTCGTGGGAGGTGTGCCTCAGTGTTTTTGGACGATGAGTCGATATGACCTTCTTTGGGAGACCTTTCTGGTCCCGTGGCCTTCTTCTTAGCCTTCTTCTCCGGCGCCTCATAAAGCCTTTGGAACCAGCATCTCCGCTAAGAGAGCATCTGCTGGATCTTGAGCGGGGGGCTGGGCAGTCGATCTGCTCATTGTCGCTGCTGATCTGTCAAAATGGCATGGAGGCTCGGACCCTCACACTATTATCTTTGGGCAAAGAAACATTTTGTGAGATATAAAAGACTTACCGGATTGGCGGGCGCTGCGCTGAGTCGCGATCCTTGGTGAGAGGAGGAGGTACCTCGGCGCCTTGAACAGCACCTTCAGGGCGTCTTTGTGCGTCGTGTCAAAAACTCTCATGGCATCGGTGCTCGGTCGGGTCAAACTCCCACATATTGAACGCCCATCTTTGGCACGGGAGGATTCGGCGGAAGAGCATGACCTGGACCATGTTGACAAGCTTGATTTTCTTGCCTATCATATTCTTGAAACATTCATGTAGTCCGGTCAGCTCCACCCATGAACCCCAGGACAGGTCCTTCTCTTTCCAGGAGGTGAGCCGCATGGGGATGCCGGATCAAAATTCGAGGGCCGCCACCCAGTTGGTGTCGCGCGGCTCGGTGATGTAGAACCACCCCGATTGCCACCCCTTCATTGTCTCCACATAGGAGCCTTGAGCAGTGGCGTTGGGCATTTTGCCCACCATGGCGCCTCCGCCTCCCTTTCTTGACCGACTACCACCTTTGGCTTCACGTTGAAGGTCTTCAGCCATAACTGAAGTGGGGCTTGATGCAAAGGAAGGCCTCGCACATGACGATAAAAGCCGAGATGTTGAGGATGAAGTTAGGGGCCAAATCATGGAAATCCATTCCATAGTAAAACATGAGCCCGCGGACAAACGGGTGGAGGGGAAATCCCAGTCCGCGGACGAAGTGGGTAAGAAATACCACCCTCTCATGGGGTTCTGGAGTAGGGACGATCTGCCTGCGTGCAGGGCGGTGCGTGATATGTGTGGCTAGGTATCCGGCTCCCGGGAACCGTAATGTCCTCCTCCGTAGCGGAGAGACCATCCTGCCCAGCGCTCCGGACATGTTTGGAATGGCTGCGGAGCGAACGGCGCTGGAGCTCGGCGTGTGAGTGGATGGGCAGGGAAGCGAAGCGTGGGTGAAAGAGAGTCCTTGTCCTTTTATAAAGCGGTAGAAACTGTCGCCTCCCCACTTGCAGTAAACCGCTTATTCCCCAAGCGCCATAATTGATGCGCGGTTGGGTTACCCACACCGTATTAATGAGAATCCCGTGATAAGGGATCGATCTCTGCCGACAAGGCGTGCCAAGAAAACCGCCTGCAATATATGCGATAGCTGGTTGGGAAAAACGGTTTGAATAATGACCGGGCCGTGGCGTGATGTCACGCTATGAAACTTGTCAGCAGATTAGATTTGTGGAATATTATACTCTCTACGGTGGTATGTGGAATTTATTTTGCAGAGCCGGACACGATCGTTGTGTTCAAAATATTCTATGGAGTATTCGGAGGAGGAACCCGCCTTGCAATGCCGAAGACAATCTGCGCGCCGGACTCATCGTCATTGAAGCCTGGTTCAGGGGCTACTGAGGGAGTCCTAGATTAAGGGGTCCTCGGACAGCCGGACTGTTGGACTATGAAGATACAAGATCAAAAACTTCGTCCCGTGTCCGGGTGGGACTCTCCTTTGCGTGGAAGGCAAGCTTGGCAATTCGGATATGTAGATCTCCTCCCTTGTAACCGACTCTGTGTAACCCTAGCCCCCTCCGTGTCTATATAAGACGGAGGGTTTAGTCCGCAGGACAACAACAATCATAATCATAGGCTAGCTTCTAGGTTTTAGCCTCTACGATCTCGTGGTAGATCAACTCTTGTAATACTCATATCATCAAGATCAATCAAGCACGAAGTAGGGTATTACCTCCATCGAGAGGGCCCGAACCTGGGACAACATTGTGTCCCCTGCCTCCTGTTACCATCCACCTTAGACGCACAGTTCGGGACCCCCTACCTGAGATCCGCCGGTTTTGACACCGACAAACGTCCACTCTTTGGTCCGGATATTATCCAACATGCCGAAGAACAAGTCTGCATTATTCGCGAGAATCTCAAGACTGCTCAGTCACGTCAGAAGAGTCAGTATGATCGTCTTCATAAAGACATGGTCTACCAACCTGGCGAAAAGGCTTATCTTCGAGTCACACCAATGAAGGGTGCTCACCGCTTCAGGATCAAGAGCAAGCTAGGTCCTCGCTATATTGGTCCATTCACTATTCTGGAAAGGCATGGAAAGGTGGCATATCAACTGGAGCTTCCCTCGAACCTTTCTTACGTTCACGATGTGTTCCACGTGTCACAGCTCCGCCGCTGCTTCAAGGACCCAATCCTAGCAGTGGATCATGAGATGATCGAATTGCAATAGGACCTCTCCTATAAAGAGCATCTGGTCCGCATTCTCGACCAAGCTGAATGCCGCACACGTCAGAAGGTGATCATGTTCCTCAAGGTCCAGTGGTCGCATCACTCTGAAGACGAAGCCACTTGGGAACGTGAGAATCGCTTGCGTGACGAATACCCCGCACTGTTTCCTTCTACCTCCTAAATCTCGGGACGAGATTTCTTATAGTGGAGGAGAATTGTAACGCCCGGATAATTAAGCTACAGTGAAAGTCTGCTAATGATGCCACGTCACCTCCGTTACTGTTGCTAATCTCTCGTTAGTTCAAAAACCAATTTCAAAATATGGCAAACAACAAAAGTTTCAAACATTAAAAAAATGTTCGGTTTGTGCCAAATATTACATAGGTAATTATAGTGAAGAAAACACATGTTTAGAAAATACTAAAATGCTCTAAAATAAGTAAAACAGAAAAAGGGGAAAGAATAAAAAAACAGAAAAACAAAGCCAACAAAAATAAAGAGAAAAGGAAACCCCCTAACCCCCTGGGCCAAATGGCCCAGCTAGCCAATAGCCAGCCAGACCAACCGGCCCATCCGGGCCAGCCACTCCCTCGTCCCCCCCTTAATGCATCCTTCCCCGCGCGCTGTTCCTCCGACCGCACCATGAACAGTGCGCCTCTCCATCGCACCACCTCGCCATCCCCGCCGATGGGATAAGGCCGCCACGCCCCGCCTCCTCGGTTCCCTCTCCCACTCACCTCCCCCGCTCTCCTCTCCGATCTCTGCCTCCCGCTCGCTCCTCAGATCTGCCGCGTTCGAGCGCTCCCATGGCTGTGGCCGTCACGTAGCCGTGGTCGCCGTCCTCCCCGCACCGCACCAACGTGTCACCGGTCTCCCTTGCTGTTCCCCTTTTCGTCCCTGACCGTTGATTCAAGCTCTGCGCCGTCACAGCGTCGTGGACGAGGCTGTCTTCTTCCTTCGCCTCGCCGCCGTTCTTATCAACTCCGGCGACGCACTCTGCTGCTACTAAACCCTCAAGGGCCACCGTGTGTGCTGCTCGGTGAGCCCCCGCTTCCTCTCTCTCTCTCTCTCTCTCTCTCTCTTGACGCCGTTCGCTAGTTGTACGCACCGCCCCCAACTTGCCCGAGCGCGTCGCCACGCGCGCTCGTCGCTGGCAGCCGTCCGGTGACCATTTGGTCCCGGGCTCGTGCCCATTGTGCTCGCACGCGCACGTAGAGGCCTCCTGGCCATTTTGATGATTGCTAACGTGCCGTATTGCTGTTCCCTCTCGCGGCCGAAACCACCTTCGCCCGAAGTCCGGCGCCGCCCGCGGTGGTTGCCGTCGACGTTCCCGGTCGCCTCAGCCACTCCCGCCGATATCGTTCGACGCGGCTTCGTCTCTGTGTTCGAACGCACCCAGCCCCACGACGAACCGTGCCCCGCAACCCCGCCTTCGAACTCGCCGAGCCTCGGCGTCCGCCCGACATCGTCACCGGCGACCATTCCGGCCACCCCTGCCGTCGTGCTCCCCTTCATCTGACGCGGCGCGAAGGGGCCGTTCCAGAGAGCCTAGCCGCGCCCGTTTTTGTCCACTATAGCCCATTTCCGAGCTCGCCGGAGCTCGCCACCGCGTCTGGGTTCGCCGGCGCACTCCGGTGGCCGCGTTGACTCGGCGCGGCGTGGCACCATGAGCCCCCCCCGGCGGCGTGACCCCAGCCCCCTAGGCCCGATTGACCCGGTCGACTAGGCTGGTAGGCGAGCCCGATCAATGACACGCGGCCCCCCAACCTTTAAGATTTTCTTTTAAAATAAATATAGTCTACTAATTAATCAATCAGTTAATTATAACACTATTCTGTCACTGACTAATGGGGCCCACACTTAACTAATCCTAATTAGTTTAAAACAAATCCTATTTCACCTCCTTCTCAATGACACGTGGGTCCCACTAGACCCACAGGTCAGATTTGACCCAGTCAACCGCACTGTTGACTGATGACCTCAACATTGCATCATGATGACATCAGCAGACACTATTCTGGATAATGTTAGAATTAAATGGATAAATAAATTCAGAAAATGATTAAAACTTTAGAAAAACATAGAAAATAAACCGTAGCTCGGATGAAAATGTTTTCTACATGAAAGTTGCTCAGAACAACGAGACGAATCCGGATACGCAGCCGTTCGTCCACCACACATCCCTAGCATAGCAAACACGTAACTTTACCTCTCTGGTTCATCTGTCTGAAAACGCGAAACACCGGGAATACTTTCCCGGATGTTTCCCCCCTTTGTCGATATCACCTACTGCCGCGTTAGGGCACACCTAGCATCGCTCATTGTCATGTCATGCATCGTCATGCATTTGTTTGCATTATATTTATTGTTTCTTCCCCATCTTCTCTAGTTAGACACCAAGACCGGCCGCTGCTACCCGATCACGACTACGGTGTTGGCGACCCCTCCTTCTTGCGAGCAACCAGGTAGCCCCCCCTTGATCACGGATATTGCCTATTCCTTTTCTCTCTGCTTGCACTAGAGTAGTGTAGCATATTCTTGCTTTCGGTTAATCCGATTACATTTGCATAACTTTGTCATTGTTGCTATAGTTGTTACCCTTACCTACAATCCTAAATGCTTAGTATAGGATGCTAGTATTCCATCGGTGGCCCTACATTCTTGTCCATTGCCATGCTATACTACGGGTCGTGATCACCGGGAGGTGATCAATTATATACTTACATACATATTATATGATACATGTGGTGACTAAAAGTCGAGATTGGCTTCGTAGAGTACCATAAGTGATTCGATGTGGGGGCTGAAAGGACAGGTGGCTCAATCCCGGTAGAGGTGGGCCTGGGTTCTGAAGGCCCCGCCGGTTACTTTAATGGCGGAGCCACAGGCAGATGAGACCACCTAGGTGAGAGGTGGGCTGGCCTGTTCGGCGTCGCGATTATTTTAAAATAACACGCTTGAGATCTTGGTATTTGATCTGAGTGCGGCCCTTGGCCTATATGCACTAACCAACTACTGGGGGGAGCAGTTATGGGCACTTTCGATGTAGTGGTATCAATCGAAGCCTTCTTGGCGTCGGCCAGAGCTGCGCATACGCGGATTGGTGGAGCGCTTTGCTCTGTATTAGGCGAGGCAAGGTCTGCTTCGGCGCCCGTGCAACATGCAGGTGTGCAATGGGCGATGGGCACTCTTGCTTGGACACTTGGTGGCGGCATGTGTTTCATTTCGTTCCTATATCATCCCTTGAAATGTCAGCGGTGATACTCGGAGTCTGCCTAGCCTGCTACTGCCGGGATGCGAGTCTGTTAGCCGGTTACTACAGCCGAGTTCATCGTTGATGACCGACATGCTCGAAGTGTTTCATGTATGCTGTCCCCATAGGTTAGTGCCGCTTTGGGTTCCACGACTAGCCATGTCGGCCGGGTTCTTTGTCATGTGGATGCTAGCGACACTATCATATCGTGAGCAAAAGAGCATAAGCGGTCCGGGCCATGGTAAAGCGACACCCGTGGGAATACGTGCGTGAGGCGCAAAGTGATATGAGGTGTTACGGCTAGGTCGATGTGACTTGGAATCGGGGTCTGACAGCGTTGGCATCGAGCGAGGGCTGCTGTAGGTTCGCTAAGCCAAACTGGTGAAGTTGAGTCTAGAAATGCTTTAGTTATATGTAGGGAATTGATTGTGGGAGGAGCGTAAGGCTCTTTTACTCCTTTACCTTATGACCTCGATCAGAGTCATCCTCTTCTCATTCGGCGTGGGTATAGGACTAGGCTCTCTTCTCTCTATCAGGTTCACGTGTTACTAATCCTTAGTAACTTATAGGATTATTGGCTATATCATCGTTCGGTGCTACTAAATTACGGTATGCTATCTTTTGAACGGAACCTTGATATGATGTTGTTGAGTGGTTTTGCAATCTGATTTTGAATGTCTCAAATCTGATTTTGAGCATTCTGAGATGTTATGCTGCCCGATTTTCCTAGAAATTCTAAGGCCTTTGCATTGTGGCTGTGCTTTTGGATGGCCACCCTTTCCCGAACCAAGTGGTTACTTTGACTCGTTGCATTGATGTGTGCGGTCACTGCGGCCATGTTAGTTAGGGTGATGATTGAGGCTGGTTATCGATGGTATCCTGAATATACCGTCGAGGAGCAGTTTAGGGATTTCAATCAAAGCCAATATCTATACGCAGTCGGTTTATCCATCCTATCCGAACTCTTGAGCCACTTCATTGTTCTTATGGGCTCGGAATCACTATTGGAATATCGTACAAGATGCAGCCTATTCCATGATGACTATTATTGAGCGAACGCTTTCTTTGAGCAACAACGATTTCCGCTATATGCGGCATCCCTTCACGGGCGCATGGCTACCTTGAGGTTTGTACAGCGATGCATCCCATGAGACTCACTCGCCGTACCACTCTTTGAGTTCTTTGGAGGACAAGGACCGTGAGAACCGGGCCTTGCGTATGGAACTCTTTAATGCCGTTCGACCCTTTGGGCTACTCGACTAGGTTTGCACTGCCGTGCAAGCTGGATGTATGGACATGAGAGACTTGTACCCGTGCGGGCGAGTCTGCGGACTTCATGGAGTGGCGTGAGGTTGGAGGCATCACTCCTCCTCGTGGGCCTAAATGCCACCGTTTGTTGGTCCACGGCCACATCCAGTCCTTATGGTCCCACGGGCCCCACAGGTTATGCATTTCGGACGATCATGTTCCACTTCAGTGCAGGTGGTGACTTCTATGAGGACTACTATGGAGCTGCACTGAGATAGTAGTAGTATTCCTAGTATGGTAATAGTTGTATTTCCACCGTCTGCGTGACTCGTGGAATCGACTTGAGTGTGTATTAATCGGAAGTGTAGAAAAATAATGTATAGGAGTTGGATTGCTTCCGATGAGATGTGCGCCTTTCCTTATAGTTGTACTCCGTCGGGCTTGTACTAAACTATGAATGGTGTGTATGACCGATGGTATATATATATATATGGCAGTTTTATATTACCATGTCATACAGATGAACATCTTTGCATTCCATGCTATCCATTACCTTCCGCACTTCCTTGTTAAATTCTGCCATCCTGGTTTAAACCTTTGCTTTGTCTCCGGGATGGTCAACACTCATAATACTCCTGCTACTCGAGGCAGGGAGAAGCGATGCAGCCGAAATGTGAATCTGCATAACCGCCATCCTTGGCGAGGTGATCTTTGGAAGCGAGCATAATAAGCGAAACCAACCGCTTATTGGGCGGATTGAACAAAACACAACGCTTGACCAAGAAGCGATGTGGTTTCACTCAATGATTTCGTCAAGCTATATCCTCCAAAATTCAAATGTTCCGTCGAGCCTCTCGGCGCAGATGATAGCTCCGCAACATCCACCACAAGCTGCGTTCATAGCGTGGCTGAGGTGACAAGGTTACCTTTGCCGCCTATCATCTTGAAGGCCACCGATCTCACGGTGGGAAAATTATGAGGCTATCGTCCGGCTGGACAAGTTACAACTTGGGATGAATTCGATGCCGCCTTAGTGAGCACCATATTCGGAAGGTCTTATGGACATAAGCGTGAGAATTCTGCAGTTTCACCCAAGGTAGGTGACGGTGGATGCCTCTGACCGTGAATTTGGGAGGTTACGTTATGCTCGAAGAAGTTTCTACCGATGCTAAGCGAGGCAAGGTTCCGTAAGGGACTTAGCCTGAGCTACGCCGAGATCTCCGTCTGCATGAGTGTACCTCTTTCCCGAAGCTAGTCAATAAGGCTATCGGTTGCCCGGCTGGGCAGACCGATTTTGAGGCTTCACGCAAGCACATCCGTGATTACGGATCATCGTCCGACTCTGGATCCCGAAGCGCGGGTTTGGGTCCCAAATCTGGCTCTACCACCGAGTTCACCCGAGGCCATCCTTGGCGCCTCGCCCCAACCAACCGTATTTTCCACCCAAGACTTATGGAGGTCCAACTGCTAGTGCTGCTCCCGTCCAAATGTGATCACTTGCTTCAAGTGTGGAGAGGCAGGCCACTATATTCGAGTGTCCCAGAACAACCCCAATCAAAGTGGAAAGTCATTGGCGCGGCAAGCCAGCGGGAAAGATGCCCTATGCCAAACCAGTTGGCACCGCTGGTAGCCATGTCAACTATGTCTCTGCTGAAGAAACCTATGAGGATCCCAGCGTCGTCATCAGTGCGCTTCTTTTAATTGCCATCAAACAAGCTGTTCTTTGATCTTGGAGCATCTCATTCATTTATTTACGAGAGCTATGCTCGATTGCACAACACCACATTACGTGACATGCCTACCTCCATGGAAATTCAAACTCCACGGTTCTAGATGGCAAACCTCTAGAATAAGTCATGGGAATGAAATTCTTGTCGACAGATTAGTCTTTCTTGCATCTCTAATAGCTCTCAAGTCCTCGGACATAAACATCATCTTGGGTATGGTGGATGTCAGCCCATTACGCTAAGATTGATTGCTCTACTAGAATTGTTCAACTTACCCATCCTTGGGCAAAAGCAGTGGATGTTTTAACCCGAGTGTCTAAGCGCCGACTTTACTCATAAATGCCAACCCTCTTCCGGACCTCGAAGATATTCCGGTGTCCGTGATTTCCCGGATGTCTTTCGGAGGAACTGCCGGTGTTCCACGGCAGGGATGTCGAGTTAAGTGATAGATCTTATTCCGGAACCGTCCCAATCTCTAGAAGACCCTATAAGATGGCACCCTAGAACTAGCTGAACTTAGAAACAACTCGATGAGTCCTTGCAAAGGGTTTCATCCGTCCTAGTTCATCTCCATGGGCTTGCCCGTCCTCTTCGTCAAGAAGAAGGATGGTGCGGATCGGATGGTTGTAGATTACCGACTGTCAATTTGGTCACTATCAAAACAAGTATCCGCTCCCGGGATCAACGACACTGTATGATCAGCTCGCTGGATCCTCGAGTCTTTTCAAGATGGATTTGAGGTTGGGCTACCATCAAATCAAAATCAAACGAGGGACATTCCTAAAAGCGGCCTTTGTCACTCGTTATGGCCAATCTGAGTACACGTCATGTCCTTCGGTTTAACCAATGCTCCAGCCACTTTCTCTCGGTTAATGAACTCAATCTTCATGGAGTATTTGGATAAATTAAGTAGTGGTATACCTCGATGATATACTCATCTACTCCAAGAATGAGGAAGAACATGCGAACACCTAAGGCTAGTATTGATGAAACTTGAGGCACACCGCCTTTATGCCAAATTCTCTAAGTGTGAATTCTGGTTGCGAAGTGACCTATCTAGGACATGTAATCTCGGTAAGGGTATTGCTGTCAATCCCGGCGAGTTCAAGCCGTCCTTGATTGGACTCCACTGAATCGGTCAAGCAAGTTCGAGTTTCCTCGGTTTAGCGAGCTATTGCCGCCCGCTTAAATCGAAATTTCTCTAAAGTTGCTAAACCTCTAACGAACTCCTCAAGAAAGATAAGAAGTTCGAATGGGCCATACGGTGCGAGATCAGCTTCGAGGCGAAAAGGCGCGACATCTGCTCCGTACTTGTTCCACAGATTTCTCTAAGGACTTTATTATCTATTGCGGCGCCTCGCGACAAGGACTAGGTTGCATACTCATGCAAGATCGTCATGTGATTGCCTCGCATCTCGGCGATTGCGTCCACATGAGATAACTACCCCACACGATCTAGAGCTTGCAGCGATGGTTCATGCACTCAAAACCTGGCGACATTACCTTACGGGTAATCGTTGCGAAATCTACTTGATCACCAAAGTCTGAAATATATCTTCACCCAGCGGTTTGAATCTCGGGCAAAGGCGTTGGGTCGAGTTGATACAGATTTCGACTTAGGAATATCTTACACCGAGGCAAAGCCAATGTCATGGGTGGCGCACTAAATCGCAAATCTTATTGTAACAATCTGATGTTACAACAAAGTCAACCATTTCTCCACGAGGAATTTCGTAAGCTTAATCTTCACATTGTTCCTCGAGTTCCTTTCCACCACAGTGGCGAAACCTACCCTACGGATCAGATCATCAAAGCACGGAAGGTAGATCCAAGGGAATCTCCGTATCGGGAGAAACATCAAGAAAAGAGTCATGATTGTTTCTCCATTGATGAACAAGGTGTCGTGTTCTTTGGAGACCGTCTAGTGGTTCCCAAGGTGCGCAACTTTGGCGATTGATCCTTAAGGAAGCTCATGACTCTCCTCTCACCATTCATCCGGTAGTACTAAAATGTATCAAGACCTCGCCGGAGGTTTTGGTGGACTAGGATGAAGAGAAAATCGCTCAATACATTGCTAAGCTGCGGCGTCGTAAATCGAGTTAAGCGAGCATCAGCGACCTCTGGTACCCTTCAACCTTTGGAAATTCCTGAATGGAAATGGGATAAAATCGGTATGGATTTCATTACGGGTTTCCGGGACCAAGAGAGGAATAACGCTATCTTCGTTGTCGTTGATCGTCTTTCCAAAGTAGCCCACTTCCTACCGTTAGCGAGTATAACCGCTAGCCAGCTAGCTGATTTGTACATCTCTCGAATAGTGTCTCTTCATGGTGTTCCATTAGAGATTAACTCAGACCGTGGTAGTCTCTTCACCTCTCGATTTTGGGAAAGTTTCCAAAGCGCTATAGAACTTCGTCTCTCCTTTAGCACCGCTTTTCATCCCCAATCAAGTGGTCAAGTAGAACAAGTCAATCAAATCCTAGAGGATATGCTTGAGCTTGTCATCTCTCTTCGGCATGAATTGGGAGAAATGCCTTCCATTCGCTTGAGTTAAGCTTATAACAATAGTTATCAAGCCAGCTTAGGCAAAGCCCCTTCGAAGTTCTTTATGGATGAAATGTGAGAGCCTCTTAAGCGGTGAGAAGCCGGGAGAGACAACTCTTTGGCGGACATGATTCGAGGAAGCGAGAAAAGCAGGTTCGCGTCATTAGTGAGAAATTGAAAACAGCCCAATCTCGTCAAAAGAGCCAATATGACCGCAAGCATAAGTCTATGACTTATGAAATTGGCGAGAAGGCTTACCCGGGTTACTCCTTTGAAGGGAACCCATCGATTGGTATCAAAGGCAAGTTGGCTCCTCGTTACATTGGACCCTTCGCATTCTTG
>JAHIAM010000361.1:0-37141 GCA_021605205.1 Aegilops longissima
TGGCGGCGCAGCCTCCGCCACCGCATGCGATACCGCCCGATGCTCGGCGGCCCTTGCGGCGGGCGGTACGAGTTGAGCAGCGCCTCCTGCTCCGCCCGCTCCGCGCGATCTGCTCCTCCGCTGCGGTGCTCTGGAGAGATGGTGGTTGTGGCGGCGTCGGCCTCGCCTCCGGAACTGCTCCTCACGCATCTGCCTCACCTTGTCCATATATTGAGCACGAGCCTGCGCCGATGGTCATGGTGCAATGCACGGCGAGATGGCGCGGAGGAGGGTTGGCGCGGATAAATCGACTACCATGTTCTCCATTGGGGCGTCGTCGTCCTCCGGCTGCCTGCCCGCCGACGATCGGCAGCAATAGCTGCTATCTCCTTGTGGTCCGTCGTCCGCCCGTCCCAAAAGCTGGGCGCAAAGAAGCCATGGTGGGCAGTAGTGTGTGGAAAGGAGAAAAACAGCGGATGCGGATGGCTGCGGCTATGGCGGCGCAGCATTTTATATAACAATGGTGGGCGGCGGAGGGGCGGGCGTGTGACACGGAGTGGCCGCCTCGGCAACGCGTATCATTAATGTGTGTGGCGAGATGGGCAGACGGAGGCGGCACTTGTATGCGTTTGAAAGCGAACAATCGCTTTGCACCGGGAAGCAGAGGCGGCCAGCAATGGCTTGTTTGAGGCGGAAAAAGCGGCGAGAGATCACTTTACTTGGATAGGATGACAATGGGGACCCACTAGGTCCATAGCCTCACGTCATAAGTGCCTCCTTATTTTATATATATATATATATATATATATATATATATATATATATATATATATATATATATATATATATAACTATAATTTATTTTGCTTCCTCCTGGTTTCACGACATCACGGTCCCACCATTGTCTATCTATGTACTCCCTCCTTTACGGTTTATAGGGCTTATCTCAAAATTTTAGTTTTCCATTTTAGAAGGCTCAATTGGGTTGTTTTCCATCACATGTTCAGATTCAAGGTGCATTAAATCATTGCATGCAAGTATTAAGAAAAATTGACCAATGCATGTACTTTATGCATGGACGCATTGCAATTAATGCATTGATAAACATAATTTTTGAGGATAACAAGAGCATTAATTAGGTGCTTTTGCAAAACTAGAAAAAGTATTCCACCACTCGCCATCTACCTTGATTGGTGAGATTTTTGAATTGAGCATTATAAACCTGAAAGGAGGGTAGTCAATAAGCAGAGAATTGCACAAGAAGCGGCCGGCAATTTGGGACCAAGCAGCTCGGCGTATTTGTGTTTTTGAGGTGTGAGCACTGTGAGAGTTTTTCGATGTTTACCCAGATATTAATTTTTCTCCTCGAACAACAACGAAAACATCGCTGCGGTATTAGCTAGGCGGGCTGTGGCCCGTCTAGCCCGAGCAGATATCCAGCCGGATATTAATTTTTCAAGCTGAAAATGGCTAGCCCAGCTATACTTTTTTAGGAATACCGAGGCAAGGTCAAGTTGTTATTCTCCACCCGTTGGGCTGCAAATCTTCCTAGGAGGGATGCATTAGGCTTAACAAGAAAATGGGCTTTAGAAATAATAAATGGGATGTAATTATAAAAACTGGGTAGTAACTATAAAAAAAGGCACCAAACAGTGATTACTTTATAAAATATTATTTTGGAATATTGAAAATTTTAATTTCATTAATTGTTGCGACGGAATGTTTCGTTGGATTTTCATAATATAAATTTATATTGAAATTGTATTTAATCTGACTAAAATTTGGGATAAAAATATTGGATCCCATCAAAATGTGGGAAATTTTATTGAATTCTGTTTTGAACGGTTTGTTGAAATGGGATGTACTTTTAACAAACTGTATATGGGTTGTAGTAAATTCCATTAGAATTCAAAAATGGGCTACACATTCTTACAAATCTCAAATGGGCTATAAGTTCTGCCACACACTTACGGCTTAACTAAGTTGGCGCATCCCTAAAAAACAGAGTTGGCGGGTATGCAAGGCTTTGTCAACTTATAGTCAACACACGCAGTTCTAGCAGCGATGGCGTTGGATGTCCATCCAACGGATGCCGTCTTCTTCTTCATTCTCGGATATTCTAGCTTCACCGCCCAAAAATGATTCATCCCACGACATCAGGGGCCACCGTTTGGAAGCTGACACGTGGGCCTACTAAGTTGGCGTACCAAGGGCTTTGTCAACTTAGTCAATATAAACGATTCTAGCTACGATGGTGTCGATGTCCATCCAACGGCCGTCGTGCTTCTTCAACCTCTGGTCTTCTTGCTTCGGCCGCCCAGCATAGCGCCGGTCGTGCCGCTTTGCTCCTGCCTCTTGTGGCGGCTGTGCTGCCTGAGGCCTCGCCGCCCCTACTACTCCCACGCTGGCAGGCCATCCCTCCACTCACCCACTAATCCACACCCCTGTTATTCTGCGGCGACGGTAGCGCAGCCGAACCAGTGAACCCTCGTACTCCTCTCCGCGTGTGCATCCACTGCCGTGTCTTCCCGGCTCGCGTCGTCCCTTCCTAGGCCTGCGCCGTTGTCCACCGCCGTGGTGCTCTCGTGGCGTGGTCAACATCGTTAAGAGCGACTTCCATCGGACGTGGGTATGCGTGGAGAGGTGACAGATGGGTCCACGGCAGCCGCAGAAGTGCCTCCTTATTACGCGCAAAATAATTATTCCTCCACGACAGCGGGGACCCACCGGACGGGCCACCATATTTCGTGAAAAAATGATTCGCCCCACGCTGCTGGGACCCGAGCTACATCTTCGCACGCAAGGAAGTGCGTCCGAAAAAAGCGTTTCGCCCCATTGCTGGGACCCACCAGCTACATCTTCCACACAAGGAAGTGCGTTGAAAAAAAGCGATTAGCCCCCGCTGCTGGGACCCACCAGCTACACCTTCGCGCAAGGAAGTGCGTCCAAGCAAAAAAAAGCGATTCGCCCCACATTGCTGGGACTAGCAGCTACACATTCGCCGCGCAAGGAAGTGCGTTCGGGCAAAAAAGCGATTCGCCCCACATTGCTGGGACCCGGCAGCTACACCTCGCATGCAAGGAAGTGCGTCCGGGCAAAAAATGATTCACCCCCACTGCTGGGACCCACCAGCTACATCTTATGAGCAAGGAAGTGCGGACGGTCGGGACCCACCTGGTGAAGCGTCGTAGCATTGTCATCCTGGTCGTGACGATATGCGTACATATTGGTTGATGTAGGCGTGCGATGTCGTAGTAAAGCGCGCGATGTCGTCGTAGTAGAAGTGCGCCCGTAGCATGTACTGCGTCGTACAGCGGCGAGGTGCAGAAAGAAAATATGGTCACGTATGCATTCATCGGCGGGGTTTCGAGCGCCTAGTCGCGCATACCGCAAAAGCGGAGAAGCGGACCTCAGCGGTCGAAATGGGGTCCTATTGATCGGGAGGGTGTGGCGTACCACAAAAGCGGAGAAGCGGACCTCCTACGGTCGAAAGCAGGGGTCTGTTGATCGGGAGGGTGTGGTGTGCCGCAAAAGCAGACCGAAGCGGACCTCCTACGGTCGAAGCAGGGGTCCTATTGATCGGGAGGGTGTGGCGTACCGCAAAAGCGGAGAAGCGAACCTCCTACGGTCTAAGCAGAGTCTGTTGATCGGGAGGGTGTGGCGTACCGCAAAAGCAGATAAACGGACCTCCTACGGTCGAAACAAGGTCTGTTGATCGGGAGGGTGTGGCGTACCGCGAAGCGGAGAAGCGGACCTCCTACGGTTGAAGCGGTGGTCTGTTGATCGGGAGGGTGTGGTGTACCACAAAGCGGATGAAAGCGGACTTGTGTTGGAGCACTACGGTCGAGCGGGGGGGAGGGTGTGGCGTGCATAAGCAGGACTCCATGGGATCTTGTTCATCTCCACCGTCGACCTCCTCCGGCCTCCACGGGCTACCGTCGACCTCCTCGAGCCTCCACGGGCTCCTATTCATCCAGCCTCCACGCGCGCTACTCCACAAGCTCTTGTTCAACCACCCCTCCACGGGCACCCTCCACGTCTACTATTCATCCAGCCCTCCACACCCTGGGTCTGTTCAACCACCCCTCCACGTCTCTCACATTCATCCAGCCCTCACACCACGGGTTCTGTTCATCCGGAAGCAGCGCCACCGCTCCTTGTTCATCAAACCCCCATAGCGCTCCTTTGTTCATCAATCGATCGGCTTGATTAGCAGCGATGGCGAAGAATCGCTCCATCGGGTTTAGTTAACACCATCGATCGATCGCTCGGGTTCGATGCAGCGTAAGCCTGCGGTCTGTCGCTCGGGTTGATTAGAGCCCAACGCCTCGCTCGGCTTCAATTAGAGCCAGCGCCTCGCACACACGCGCATACGTACGAGATAAATGTGCATCACTCGGCCCCCGACCTCCGACCGTAACCGGCAACTCCCCGAAATTTTCCTCCCTCGCTTCTACCACGGTTTTTCCGTCATGGGCGGCCCAAAGAATGTCATGCAGCTGCGTCTCCGGCCCGTCCGGGCGAAAAGCCCATTTTCTGTCATGATTTTTGTCATAAGTAGGAGCCCACCACATCTATGATGATACGGGTTTTGTCACAATTATCGTCATAGAAGTGTCATATGTATGTGAGAAAAAAAATTTCGTTCGGCCCAAAATGTCACGGATGTGTCTTTTTTTGTAGTGGTACTCGGAGACCTACGAGGAAAGGATGGATAGAAATCCTACACCTCTCAAAGGAAGGAAACAAGCACACCGCTCCTCTTTAGTAGGATTGGGAAACTCTCCCCGAGGCTTCGCCGTTGAGGAAGTTAATCAGCCGAGCGGAGACTAGATCTGCGGGAGGAAGATATCCTGCATCTGAAGTCTGTTCATATGGTAGCGGGATACCGAGCAGCTTTCCCAATCGCCTTTTTGAAGGCCGTGGGGGCGTGAGGAAGAACTGGGAATGTCGGCCATGTCTGGACGATTTCCTATGGAGAGTTCTAAGGATTTCCGCATGGCGTGGAATGGCATCGAGATCTAATCTCCTTAAATAGATGCCTTGCCTCGTGGTCATGGGGTTATTTGTAAAAATACTTAGACCCTTCGCATTCGTTTGAAGCGTGGAAGCGAAGCGCGGCGGCAAAAAGGCAATAAAATATGATATTTAATGTGGGCGAACTATCGTCAATCTGAAGTATAATGGAGAACCCGCCTTGCAAAGCCGAAGACACAAACCGGATACTAAATGCGTTATTGAAAGGCAAGTTAGGGAGACTCTTGAGGAGTCCTTGATTAAGGGGTCCTCGGTGTCGGGCTATGTAACATGGGCGGATTGATGGGCGAGAAGATACAAGGTAGAAGGCCTTCCCCATGTCGGATGGGACTCTCCTTTGCGTGGATGGCAAGATTGGCGTCCGGACGTGTAGTTTCCTTTCTCCGTAAACCCGACTTTGTACAACCCTAGCCCCCTCCGGTGTCTATATAAACCGTGAGGTTTAGTTAAATAGAGGCTATCACAAATCATATCGGTTAGACATCTAGGGTTTAGCCATTCACGATCTCGAGGTAGATCAACTCTTGTAACCCTATACTCATCAAAGTCAATCAAGCGAGGAAGTAGGGTATTACCTCCATTAAGAGGGCCTGAACACAGGTAAACATTATGTCCCCTGCCTCCTGTTACCTTGATCCTCGGGCGCATAGTTCAGGACCCCTACCGAGATCGGCGGTTTGACACCAGCACCGAACGCGGTGTGGCTCGCCGCCGCCTTGTCATCGTCCAGCCACCCCCGGACATCCCCTTCCACGCCACCTCCTGCGGCTCCGGCTGCACGGCTGCCGCCTCCTCCGGTGGCGTCATCCTCATCCAACGTGGCCGCCCCTAGCTCGAGTGCGCCTATGTCGTGACCTCGATGCGACATCCACCGGTGATCGAGGCTGACGGTGCGCTGTGCAACACCCAGACGATTAGATTTGATGAAGGTCGTCGCAAAAACAAAAAGAACAAAGAAGAAGGTCGAGTGCTAACCCCAGGCGGCGGGTTTGCCCGGCTATAGGGCTCCTTACCGAAGCTCCAGCTCCCCAATTTGACTGGCTGTCGGAGATGAAGTTGACATGGTGGGCGACCTAGTCCACCGACATCTCCTTGGTCGACGTCTAGCTCGGATCTCGGCAGCCGCCCATGTCACAGATCAGGTGGGGCCGAAATTGGAGCGGCAGCACCCGACGCTGGATGGAGGCGGCCACCAAGTCTGTTGGTCAAAGGCCCTCCACCTCCGTCATCACCTCCAAGCGGTTCAAGACGCGGGTGACACCAGCCGGCAGCGGCCTCACCGGCTGCTAGCCCCAGTTGCTCCGTGGCTCAGCAGGCGGGCCGGTCACGAAACCCGGAAGGTTGACGAAGTTGCGAGTCGGATCCAAGTTGTGGACGTAGAAATTCGTTTTCTGCCACAACTTGGCGATTCGGCACCACCCGCAGACGGAAGCGAGGTCCGCCGCTTTGTCGCGCGCATGGCGACCTGGCGTTGGACTGAGCCGCCTCGCCCTTGGCCGCGGTGCCAAGCTTGAGGTAGAAGTGCCCCCACAGCTCGAGCGTGGGCAAAATTCTGAGATAGCCTTCGCAGAAAGTAACGAAGGCGGAGATAAGTACCACGGTGTTGGGTGTGGTGATCGGGCTGCAAGCGTAGTTATTGAGCAGCGAAGAAGCCGCTTCGCCCGACAAGCGGCCGCGGAGAAAGTGGCTGTGGAAGACCACGTACTCGTCGGGCTCCGGCGCCTGTCGTGGTTCTAAGTCTGACAGTAGAATGTGGGGTAGGAATGTAGAGGCAAGATCCTAGCTATGGAGGAGTTGTACATGCAAGTTTTACGAGTTCAGGCCCTTCTCGGAGGAAATAACAGCCCTACATCTCGGAGCCGGAGGCGGTCATTGGATTATAAGCGTGTGTGTTCTGAGAGGTGCGAACCCTTGTCCCGGAGGAGGGGGTGGCTTATATAGAGTGCGCCAAGACCCCAGCTCCCCTCTGTTACATAGGATTCAATGTACATAAAGAGGTGGTGTTCAGTGCGCTTGCAATGAAGTGCTACAAATGATCATTATATATGAGTAAATGCCCGACCGTTCTTTGCGTGGGGCGGCTTTAGGTCTTCTTATATGTTGAGTGATTTGATGGTCGAGTGACCTGGATAAGCAGGGGTCTCCAGTGAGCGATGCGTCGAGTGGATTTCACTCGACATCTTTCTTGGATCCTTCTTGATTCTTGAATTACTTTGCTCTTAGGACAAGGACCTTAGGTAGGGCGTATAGGTCAGGCCTATTACCCTACCAGGTTTGTGTCCTCATCATTAGCCCCGAATGGATCGAGGTTTGAGTGAAAAAAGAAGGATGAAGTTGACCTTGCTTTTACTCTTGCTTTGACTTGTCTTTATCTCCAAGTGGAGGCGGTTGTTGGAACTTCAACCGTTTGATCGCCTTGATCGATTCAGAAATTGCCCATTGGTTTATACAATGTCGTCCGTCGGTGATATCTCGACATGAAATCTTTAGGCGTGATCGGTTGCAAAGGATCCCGGTTCGCGGGATTGAAATTTTGGTGGAAGCGCGACAGACGGGCGCTCATGATAAGTGGGGTAGATAAATAGGGCGTTCGATTTCTGCGCCACCTTTTTATACGTACCCCATGTCTGCATTGTTGGAGATTTGACAGGATCGCTCGGGCCTGGCGTCGACCACTCGAGCAGGCCTTTAAAAGCGGCGAGGCGGCGCTGCCTTGTCGCGTCCATTTCCCTTCTTCTTCCTCTCACATCTCCGCCGTCCAGCTTCTCCACTCTCGGCGCCCTTTGCTCCGCCACCATGGGGAAGGAAAAAAGCGGCGCTAAGCGTCTTGAAGAAAGCGGCGAGGCGGCGAAAACAAGAAAGATGAATCGAGGTCTTCATCACGCTCGGGGCTGCCGTCGGGTTGGATCAAGGAGATTGGATCCGATCTTCGCTTCGGCGGGAGGACTTGGATGATATGGCGAGTTGGGGCTGATCGTCCATAAGTCTGCTTTATGCACAGAAACGGACCCATAACCGTGACCGGGTGAGTGTGTTCTGAGTGCGCCACTCATGTCGACCATGACTTCGCTACTGCCACATCCCTTCTTTTGAGGTTTCCTGAATTTCTTTGGTGCCCAACTCCACCATTTACTCCCAATACCATCACATATCTTGCTGCATTCGTATCCATGTGCGAGAATTTCTGGGATGCCGACCGCCTTTGGGGTCTTTTCAAGCACATCTTTACCATCCGATCCCAAAGCTGTGAAAAAATAAAACTTCGAGCGATGAGAAGGCTCATGTTATTCAGATGTGTGGGGTTTGGGTATTCGAGAAGAGGAAGAGAGTTCTTTCCTTTGATGACTCTTAGGAGTTGGTCGAGGGCTGGCGATCGACTTGGGTCTCTTGCCGGGATATCATGACAAGTGAGGCGGTCGACGGGCTCCCCCTTTCTCTTTTGACCGTGTTCAAACTGCATCTTCATTGAAAGTGACTGCTGTGGAGAAGGCGGAGATGGGCATGCTAGTTGAGAAAGTAGTTCAACTGATCAACCAAGGTGTCACTGGCATGGACCTGCTTGAGGTGTTCCTCAGTCGGAGGATTCAACCTCTCCAAGCTCGTGACCATTCCATGTGGCTGTACTCCGGGGCTGGTGACACTGCTCGGGTTCATTCGGAGGAAGTGGCGGCCAAAACAGTGGCCGAGTGGTTGAGGGGTATCATCGGGAATAAGGACAACCCTAGGGGTGCCAGGAGAGTCGACCCTTTCAGCGACAGCAACCTGCCAGACAAGGTCTGGTCATTACAACTGAGTTTTTGAACGTATCTTCCGATTGTTTGTTGGTCGGTGACTTATATTAGCCTTGTTTTGCAGATCTACGGAGATGTATTCGATGCCCAATGGTGAACAAGCTGGAGCAAGACCAAGAGGCGAGGACAGTCTCGGAGGAGGCGGCGAGTGGGAGTCCCGGTGGCGATGATGAAGACAAAAAGCGGCAGAGTCGGACAATGAGGAGGTAGCCGACTCACGCCTCGTTCGAACATCGATCAAGCAGCACCATGATGCAGCGGTCGGTAGCAGACAAAGCTGTGGCATCGAATGCTCCACCTCTGGCGCTCGGTCCTCGACTCGAGGTGGCTGAGAAGGTCACCAAGCAGCCCAAAATTAATACTTCAAGGCTCGGAAGACCTTGCCTAGAATCAAGATGGGCGTCCTGTTGCTTACGGGTAAACTTCTTCTCGTATTTTCTTGTTCCGACCGATTTTCTTGTTCCGACCGGTTTTCTTGTTACGTCAGTGGATGATGAACCTTTATAGCCCGACCTCGATTCACGTGATATGGACATTGACAAGACTCGGGCGGCGAGAAGCCCAGCGCCGTTACCTCAAAGCGGTAAGTCTGCCGAGTCGAATTTATTTAAATCGATTGGATGGTTTGCGAGTTATCCTTATGACTTTATCTGTTTATTGCAGTTCCACGAAAGGTTGTTGTGCTCCCGGACGATGAAGAAGAAGTACGGCTGAGAGGAGGAGGAGGAAAGACAAGGAAGCTGGCGGGAAGGCGCCGAAGTCGAGTTCCTCGGTCATTTGTGGCGCCGAGGGGCGGCGGTCGGCGATCGACAGATCCGGCTCGAACCAACGTCACCTTCATTGTTCCGCTGTCGACTGATTGCCCATCAGGATCAGCTGCTCAGACTTCTGTTGCGCCAATACAACTCCCTGTTTCAGATCCGGCGGCTGCTTTGATTGCTCTGCCTTCATCACTTTTTACTGCATATCAAACTCCGGACGATCCACCGGCTGCTGCCAAGGAAGCTCTTCTTCAGTTGAATCTTGTGATGGGGCAAATGAAAGTGGTGCATGAGGCTAGTCAGGTAGCCTTCAACGCCGGAGCTGCTCTGCAAGCCAATGTCCAGGTTAGTTGATTTCCGATCGACCATATTTCTTGTCTGATCACCCACTGGGGTGTGGCTGTTTTGAAATTGTATGTCTCTTTGTGTCGATTCGAGCTGAATCTTTGCACTAGTGGGGGCACGCTGAGTGCACCCACTGGGTGTAGTCCCCAAGACCATAGGCGGCTGAGGCGATCGGCGTAGTCTGAGAATAAGAACTTTTTGCAACTCAGCTGGGCGGACCACGCCCAGTGGAACCAAAACCGGTGGGGGCACGCTGAGTGCACCCTTGGGTGTAATCCCAGAGACCATAGTTGGCTGCAGGCGGTCGGCTGTGGTGCGAAATCTGAACCTCTCTTTTTTACAAAATCGGTGGGGAGCCGCTAAGTGCACCCAGGTGTAATCCCGAGGCTGTTGTTGAATGTTTGATTCGGTGGTAGTCTTAGAGTAGCTATGATTGTGAAGTCTTTTTATCTCGGTCGGTGATATGGCTTTAGCTGCGAAATCTTGTGATCTTGGGGCTCGACTTTCTACAATGAACAAACAATAAATCAGCCTCATCCTTGATCTGGATTTGGCTAAGAAGAATCTCAAGACCGCTCGTGATGAAGTAGCTGCCATGGGAGATAACCAATGCATGCTGTATATTCCACTCTGGCACTTTTCCTTTCCATTTTTGAACGAGTGACTCCACTCGGCAGATGTATGTAGTGAAAACCACCAACTCCAAGCCCGTCGAAGAGTGTTATTTCTTTAGAAAAATGAAGCAGGCTTTGGAGAAAAGCATCTGGATCTTGCTGCGGCACGAGAAGGAAGCGAGAAAACAATGCTAGCGACAAGAAGCTCGCTTGATCGGCAAGTTAGAAAAAGAACTCAAGCTGAAGACTGCTGTTTCGGCGTAATCGGAGGTCGGCGGCGAAGAAGGACAAGGACAAACTGGTAGCGAGCTTGGGAGTCTCGGGGCCAGAATAGCGAGCTGGAGTCTTATTTGGGCCAGCTTGCTGCAAAGCTGGTCTTAAAACTAGAAGGTCTTGATTAATTTGTCTTATTTACGTCATTGCCAAGTCTAATTATCTTGTCGACTCACCATTTACTCATTGTGCGAGTTTTGCCAAGACTTTGAAGCGAAAGCTGGGCGGGTTGAGATGGGTCTTGATCCCATAAATTGTCCGATCAAGGTTGATGTTGCGATAAATGTGTCGCGGTTGGAATCTCGTATGGACAGCGCGGTTGCTTATCTTGCCGCTTTGGCTGCGATGACTCAGGTTGATGCTGAACTCTGGCCTCGGTGGAGCTGTCTCAAGATCTTGAGTCCACGATGGCTCATTGAATCAAATCGGCGATTGCAAGAATGGAAGAAGTCATCCGCTCCTTTGTAGCGCGATATCGCGTTGTCCTTGGTCGAGTGCCTTTGCAAAGGCGTCAAAAGAAGACAAGGTGGCGGAACTCAAGGTTGCTAACACAAAGATAAACACTTTCCGGTCCTTCATGGACACTTTCCTTGATGCCGCCACTCGTATTGCAGACAGCATAGACCTTGACAGTTTCTGTGACCCAGCCAGTCCTTCTCGATCGTGACTTAAAAACATTATGCTCCACCTTTATTTGCCTCGGAATGCGGTGATTGTGTAACCGTTTAACTTCTTCGGGCTTGCTGCTCAAATACTTTTGATCCGTCGTCCGGAACTTTAGGATTTATCCGAACTTCATTTATTTCCGAATATGCTTGTGTTTGCCTTCGAGTGGAATTTGTTCTTCGCTCGGAATAATCTTTGTGCTTGAGATGCAGCTCTAAGGTGGAGACTCCAGTCGACCTGCACTTCATCGTCCTTGCGGATAGAGATGGAGCACGCATTGCAGTCGACCTGCACCTCGCCGTCCTTGCAGATAGGGATGGAGCGCACATTGTACTTGTGGCGTAGCTCCAAAGGAGAAGGTTGCAGTCGACCTGCACCTCGTCGTCCTTGCGGATAGGGATGGAGCGCACATTGTACTTGTTGTGTAGCTCTGTAGGAGAAGGTTGCAGTCGACCTGAACCTCGTCGTCCTTGCGGATAGGAATGGGGTGCACATTGTACTTGTGGCGTAGCTCCGAAGGAGAAGGTTGCAGTCGACCTGCACCTCGTCATCCTTGCAGATAGGGATGGAGCGCACATTGTACTTGTGGCGTAGCTCCGGGAGAAGGTTGCGATCGACCTGCACCTCGTCATCCTTGCGGATAGGGGCGTTTTCAAACTTAGTAATCTTGGACTGCAGCTAAGCCCCAGTGGGAGGTTGCTCTCCACTCGGTAGGAATTTAAAACTTAGGTAATCTTGGACTGCAGCTAAGCCTCCAGTGGGAGGTTGCTCTCCATTCGATGGGATTTTTTAAAACTTAGGCGATCTTGGACTGCTGCTAAGCCTCCAGTGGGAGGTTGCTCTCCATTCGGTAGGATTTTTTTAAAACTTAAGCGAGTCTTGGACTGTAGCTAAGCCCCAGTGGGAGGTTGCTCTCCGTTCGGTAGGATTTTCAAACTTAGGCAAATCTTGGACTGCAGCTAAGCCTCCAGTGGGAGGTTGCTCTCCACTCGGTAGGATTTTTCAAACTTAGGAGTCTGGGACTGCGGCTAAGCCCCAGTGGGAGGCTGGCTCACCACTTGGTAGGATTTTTCAAACTTAAGTAGTCTTGGACTCAGCTAAGCCCCAGTGGGAGGCTTGCTCTCCACTAGGTAGGATTTTTCAAACTTAGTAGTCTTGGACTGCAGCTAAGCCCCAAGTGGGAGGCTGGCTCACCACTTAGTATGATTTTTCAAACTTAGTAGTCTTGGACTGCAGCTAAGCCCCAGTGGGAGGTTCCTCTCCACTCGGTGGGATTCAAACCTAAGTAGTCTTGTCTGCAGCTAAGCCCCAGTGGGAGGCTGGCTCACCACTTAGTAGGATTTTTCAAACTTAGGTAGTCTTGGACTGCAGCTAAACCCCAGTGGGAGGCTGGCTCACCACTCGGTGGGATTCAAACTTAGGTGAGTCTTGGACTGCAGCTAAGCCCCAGTGGGAGGTGGCTCACCACTCGGTGGGATTTTTCAAACTTAGGCGAGTACTTGGCTGCAGCTAAGCCCCCAAGTGGGAGGTTGCTCTCCACTCGGTAGGATTTTTCAAACTTAGGCGAAGCGGATTCGCAGCTAAGCCCCCAGTGAGAGGCTTTCTCACAACTCGGTGGGATTTTTCAAACTTAGGCAAAACAGATTAGCAGCTAAGCCCCAGTGAGAGGCTTGCTCACCACTCGGTGGGATTTTTCAAACTTAGGCAAAAGCGGATTAGCAGCTAAGTCACCCACTAGGGATTTCAAGCATAAACAAAAGGAACAACAATTGTTTAGGAAGATTATAAAGCTCTTGTCTTTGATAAATAAACTACAAAGGTATTTCTTATTACATCTCATCCGAGTGAGTACTTAAGTATAAAAGGGGCGGAGCAGCTCCGCGTTCCAAGCTCGTGGCTCGTCTTTCTGATGCTCGACATTGTAAAGATGGTATGCTCCATTGTGGAGAACTCTAGTGATAATGAAGGGCCCTTCAAAAGCAGGGGCGAGCTTGTGTGGCTTCTGTTGATCCACTCGAAGAACCAAGTCTCCCTCTTGAAAGGCTCGACCCCTCACGTTTCTGGCGTGGAATCGGCCTTGATCTTTGCGATAAATGGTCGACGGATCAAGGCCATCTCTCTTTTCTCCTCTAAGAGGTCAACTGCATCCTGCCGGGCCTGTTCTTCTTCCTCTTAAGAGAAGAGCTCGGCTCGGGGTGCGTTGTGGAGCAGGTCACTTGGCAGAACAGCTTCAGCTCCATAAACCAAAAAGAACGGAGTTCGGCCAGTCGACCGATTGGGAGTTGTCCTCAAACCCCAAAGAACTGATGGAAGTTCATCGACCCAGGCGCCTGCTGCGTGCTTGAGATCACGCATCAGTCGGGATTTCAGTCCCTTGAGAATTAAGCCATTTGCTCTTTTTGCTTGTCCATTCGACTAAGGGTGAGCGACTGAAGCATAGTCGACTCGTGTGCCTTGAGAAGCGCAGAAGGCTCTGAACTCATCAGAATCGAAGTTCGACCCCTTGTCAGTGATGATGTTGTGCGGAACCCCATATCTGAATGTCAACTCTCTGATGAAACTGACAGCGGTGCTGGCTTCAAGGTTCTTGATAGGTTTAGCTTCAATTCGTTTGGTAAACTTGTCGACTGCTACAAGCACATGGTGAAGCCGCTCATACCGGTTCTCGATGGTCAACCATATCCAATCCCCAAATAGCAAAGGGCGGACAAGGGAATGATCTTGAGGCTGGCTGGCTTGTGAGACATATCGAGTAAAACTAGCAGCCTTCACATTTATCGACTATATCTTTCGCCATTTCATTTGCTCGTGGCCAATAAAATCCGGCTCGGTATGCTTTATACAATGGCCCGAAGGGCGCATGGTGACAGAGGTCCCAGTGGATGTCGTTGAGGATCATTCGACCTTCTTACGGTGTTATGCATTTACGGTGACCCCGATCGCGCTTTCCTGAACGGTTGTCCTGTTATCATAGTAAAGGCTTTGGATCGGCCGGACGATCATCGAGCCTCTTCTTCATCCTCTGGGAGTTCCTTCCTAAGGATATGCGTAATATATGGCACTATCTAGTCGGGAGTGATGACAGAACCTCCATGATTAGGTCGACCACGGCTGGGACCTCGACTTGATCGAGATCTGTGGCGCTCTTAGGCTGCGGGGCTCTTGGTGAAAGATCTTCCTGAGCTGAAGGTGTATGAATGTGCTCCAAAAACACGTTGCTGGGAATGGCTTCCCTCTTGGAACCTATCTTTGCCAAATCATCGGTTGCTTGATTTTTCAGTTGGGGTATATGATGGAGCTCTAATCCCTCAAACTTCCTTTCCAACATCCTCACCGCATTGCAGTAACCAGTCATAGCTGGGCTTCTAACGTCCCATTCTTTCATCACTTGATTGACCACCAAATCTGAGTCGTCGTGGACCGTGAGGCGACGGACCTTGATTGAAATGGCCATCGTAACCCATATAAAGTGCTTCATATTCTACTTCGTTATTGGAAGAATCAAAGTGAATCGGAGAACATATCTGAGTTTGTCTCCTCGGGGGGATACCAGTACCACCCCAGCACCAGAACCATTCAGCATCTTGGAACCATCAAAGAACATGGTCCGATGCTCCGAGTGAACTTAGTCGGCACTTGCTGTTCGATCCACTCGTGCGAAATCTTCTATCGCTTGGGACTTGATAGCTTTCTTTGCCTCAAACTTGATATCTAAGGGAAGAGTTCAATCGCCCACTTTGCCACTTTCGACCGATTCGTCTCTCTTGTGCGAGAATCTCGACAATGGAGTGTCGTGGCATTTGTAATTGAGTGGTTAGAAGTAATGTGCAATCTTCTTCGTGGTCATATAAATCCATAAACAAGCTTACGATAATGTGGATATCTTTGCTTTGATGGAGTCAAAACTTGAAACATAATATCTTTGGGCGTTGAACTTTATAAGCTTTCCCTCTTCTCCCGCTCGAGTAAATCTTTGTCTTGTGAATTGTCTAGTGGCTGCAATATAAAGCGATGGGCTCTTTGCTGATTAGGGCGAAAGCACCGGCTGGGTGGAAGCGAGCTTTTAGCTCTACAAGCGCTGCATCAACTTCAGGAGTCCCTCGAACTTATCGGCTTCTTCATCAATCGGTAGAGGCGGTGCCTTCTCACGAGTCGAAATGAATCGACTTAGGCGGCCAAGCAACCAGTAAGCTTCGGACATCATGCGCAGCGCGCAGGCGTTCATACGGATATGGCACCCACTTTCTCGGGGTTAGCATCGATCTCGTTGGAAATAGAAAACCGAGTAATTTTCCTCCTGGAACTCGAATGTGCGCCGATGGATTAAGCGATATCATACCTTGAGGTTGGCAAAGGTTTCAGCGAGGTCAGCCGATGGGTCGGAACCTTCGTGACTTGACCACAATGTCATCCATATGCGCTTCCACATTCCGACTGATTTGGTGAGTAAACACTTCGAATCATCCGCATGAATGTGGCTCCAGCGTTCTTCGGGCGAATGGCATAGTGACATAACGAAGCACCGAATGGGGTGATGAAAGCTGTTTTAATCTCGCCGGGTCCATATAGGCGGTTTGATGATACCGAATAAGCATCCAAAAATTGAGCGCTTCGCACCCTTGATCGAGTCGACTATTTGATCGATTCGAGGAGAGAAAGTGATCGCCGGGCAGGCCGATTGATATGCTTGAAGTCAATGTGAGGAGTCTGGACTAGGGGCGTCCGGATAGCGAACTATCATCTTTGGCGGACTCCTTGACTATGAAGATACAAGATTGAAGACTCCGTCCGTGTTGGGATGGGACTTTCCTTGGCATGGAAGGCAAGCTTGGCGTCTGGATATGTATATCTCCTACCATTGTAACCGACTCTGTGTAACCCTAAACCTATCCGGTGTCTATATAAACCGGAGGGTTTTAGTCCGTGGGGCGAACAACAATCATACCATAGGCTAGCTTCTAGTGTTTAGCCTCTCGATCTCGTGGTAGATCTACTCTTGTACTACCCATATCATCAATATTAATCAAGAAGGGTAGGGTATTACCTCCATCGAGAGGGCCCGAACACAGGTAAAACATCGTGTCCCTTGTCTCCTGTTACCATCCGCCTAGGCGCATAGTTGGGACCGCCTACCGAGATCCGCGGTTCGACACCGACATTGGTGCTTTCATTGAGAGTTCCTTTGTGCGTCACCTATAGGCTGATGGCTCCTTCAATCATCATCAACGGCGCAGTCGGGGTGAGACTTTTCTCCCGGACAGATCTTACGTATTCGGCGGCTTTGCGCTGCAGGCCAACTCACTAGGCCATCTGGAGCAGATCAGCTTCGCCCCTGGCCATCAGGTCAGATTTGGAAGCTTGAACTATACAGCCGACATCGCGGAGACTTGATCTTGACGGATTCAAGCCACAACCAAGTGCGCCGCCTTGTCTCGATGGGCATGATCTAGCTCTGCCGCGAGCGAGTGCCACGGAGGCGCCGGCGTCCGCTCCGACCCTTAGCTGGGCCGACTCCCTATCGAGGGCGAGTGATTGGACACGCCTCGGGGCCTCACGATCTCAGCGGCGATTGAGCTGAACTCCATCCCTGTCCTGCGAAGGCGTGACTCCAAGGTGCGGACTCCTCTCCGGACTCCGAACCCTCAGCGCCCACCAATCGAATCCGATTGGGCGCCGGTCATAGATTTCACTGTCGCGGACATCTTTTGCTTTTCGCCCTTTGGCGGCATCCTGAATTCACTAAAGTCTCTCTCTATATTAGGAGAGCCTGGCGGACTACGGTCGGGAAGGTTGAGATACGAGCGGCGAAGAAATTCAACGCCCACCACCATCCACTTTGTAGCCAGCCGAAAGCTTAAGCAGCGTGCTCAATTTCGACTCGAAGACATCGAAGGTATGGGCGGCGATGTAGGAGACAACCAGGAACCAGCACCTATAGGATCTGGACAACCACCTCATCCCATGATGTATACATGGTGGATACACCTAAAGGAAGTGACGACGAGGAACAACGGGACACTCGAAGGATAAATCCCTCGAGAAGCGGTCAAAGCGGCAGCGTAAGCGCCGCACCAAGTCCGCCTCGACAAAGACCCAGCCATAGGCGAGGCGAACGGTGGACGACGAACATGCTATCGAGCAACCGTCCGAACAGGACAACTTGGATAAACAACCCGTCCCGGCGAAGATAACAGTCCGGACGATCTCACGCCGGACAAATTGTTGGAGCAGAAGAACCTCCACAAAGGCTCGTCGCCCTTTGTGCGTAGCCTGAAAAAGCAAGCGGAAGCTCAAAACAGCGGAAGATGCACTCAGAATCAAATGGAGCAAAGTACTCAACACATGAACAAATCTGGCGACGGCCGCGAACAAAAACTACCAAAGAAAACTACTGCCCGAATTCGATGAGGAGGCCGTAGAAACCCCGATCAAAAAACAAAGAGGCGCCGGGTCGGATAGATGACCACATGGCAAGCGTGAAGCGACAGCGGCGCCGCACACAAGCCGGTAGCGATCCGCGCAAGGATCCGCACCAAAAGGATGGCCAGTTAGATCTATCTACGGGCCAAGAAACAAGTTACAGCGAGCAATACAACAAGTCAAATATCCGAACATCACAGCACACCCAAATACGAGCGCGCGCACCCTCTATGTTTCACCGATGAGGTCTTTGGATCATAATTTCAGCGGGATTCAAGCCCGTAAACATAGAGGCATCACGATGGAGCAGCAGACCTTGGAGTGCGGATTGAAGATTACATCCTCCACATACACATGGCGGAGGAGATGATCTCACGCCATAAAATACTTACCCCTCAAGCTCAAAGGGCCAGCCCGGCATTGGCTTAAAAGCCTCCCGAAAACACCATTGGTAGTTGGGAAGAGCTTGAGGATGCTTTTGGGCCAATTTCGGGGAACCTATGTCCGACCTCCGGATGTGAGCGATCTAAGTCACATAACCCAACAGCCGGAGAGTCAGCTTGGAATTCTGGAGCAGGTTCCTCACCAAAAGAACCAAATAGTCGATTGTCAGGACGCGAAGCCTTAGAATCTTTTAAACATAACGTCCAGGGCAGAATGTGCCGGTTGGGTTCAGCAGACCCTTAAGGTTCGAACTCACGGGGTGTTGGCGGAGATCCAACCTCCCACCGTTTCGTACCTCGCCCGAATCGCGAGGGACCTAAAATACTAAGCAGAACAGCACAAGAGGCTTAAGATTTATACTAGTTAAGACCACCGTGTTGGTGTAATACCCTACTCTAGTTTGTGGTGTGGTGGATTGCCTCTTGGGCTGATGAGAGCAGTATAGGGAAGAACAGCCCGCAAGATCTGTTCTTGGTGGGTGTGATGAACTGCTAAGTGGTGTCCCGTCGCTCTAGCTTGAGGATCAGGTCTCTACCTCTCTCTCTGGATTCCAAAATGCCGGGATCCCTCTCTCTGGATGTGGCTACTCCTACTTATAGGCGAAGGCCTGGGCCTCTTCCCAAATATTAAGCGGGAAGGCGCCAACAATTAGCCATTTTGAAGGTGAACAGCGGTACACTTATCTGACTAAAGTTGGTCCTCGCTTTGCCAAAGGCTCTGGTGATGGCCTTTGCTTGGGCTCCACAATGACTCCCTTCAGGGCGTTGGGGCTGGTCTTGGTCTTGTTGCACGAAGCAGATGCCTTTGCTTGATGCTCTCGCTGCGCTTGCTCCCTTTGCACCAAAGAGGAAAGGAGGGCGCTGCTTGTGGTGGCGCCCGGTTGGCGCCCTTGGTAAATCATGGCTTGCATCATGGGCACCTCGCGAGGTACCTGCCTTGAACTCTCCGCCTCCTCATGAGCCAGCTGGCGAGGCCGTGCACGAGAAGCTCTGGTCGTCCGCCCCAATCTCAGCCCCTCGCGAGGTCTTGAGCTTTCGTTGATGAAGATGGGCCGTCTGGGCCTCCCTTGAGCCACGCCCGCGGGCATGGCGAGCAAGTCTGGGGACCCCGTTCCCGAGCGCCGACAGTAGCCCAGGCCTGGCGCGCGCCGAACTTGGCAGGCGGAGGCGAAAGGGCAAGTCTGGCGTCGCGGGCCCTAACAGCCTGCGGCCTTGGGTGGCGTGGCGGTTGATTGGGCGTGGCGGCCTGTTCTCCCCGCCTCCTTATTTCATGACTTGCTAGGTGGACGCTGTTGCACACATCCGTTCCCCTCTCTGCTGCTTATGCGCTCGGTCCTTCCCCTCTCGAACTCCAGCTTCCATTTTAATCCAATCCCGAATCTCCCCTCCCCTTTCAATCGCCATGGCTCCTACTGAAGAAGGGAAAGGGAAGAAACCTGTGCCTCCGCCTCCGCCTCGCTTCGCCGCTCGCTGGCGGCCTCATTGTCGACCCGTCGATCATACTCAATCTAGAGGCTTGGGCAAGGTTAGTTCGGCTCGGCTACCTCCTTCAGCGAATGCGGGAGGGCGGCGGCAGCCCGCGTCCCACTTCTCCATCGGCAGGATAGTCACTGAGGTCGGTATTTTCTTGGCATACGTAGGCGAGGCTGGTTCCCCCTTCTCTGATTTCTTCAATGGCGTGCTTTCCCACTATCAGATCCACATGATGCATCGGGTCCCGAGTCCATTACTCTCCTCTCGGTCTTAGCCGTTTGTGAGGCAATGATGGGCATCCTTCCCTCGGTTGCCTTGCTGCGCCACTTCTTCTCTCTGCGCCTTGTCGGCCCCTCAATGCTTGGCGTGCGTGAGCTTCGTCGCCGCGCCGAGACAGCGGCCTCGGGGATTGACTTCAGCCTGCCTCTGCCCGCGGCTGAGTTCATGAGAGGTGGCTGTGCGTGGATGTGGGGTGCCCAGCCCCCTGCTATCGAGCCAACCTGCTTTGCTGTCCCCAATTCAGGTGGGGCAGGAGACGCTTTCAAGCCCTCGGCTCATCTTTGTCTGGCGCCGCTTCGCGTTCCTGAGGTCGCTTGCTGTGACAGCGCCCAAGGTGGTGAAGGAGTTCTGATGCATCGCATTGCTCCTCTCAACGCCATTCCCACGGATGTGGGCCTTCAGCGAACTGGTGATCGCATGAGGCTCGGGAAGAAGACTGGCGCTGGCGCTAAGGAAAGTGCTCCTGGTCTGTTGGCGGCCCTAACCCGCTGGCATCCGGCATGAAGGGCCTTCTGTACCTCTGCGGAGCAGGGGTGATTTGGTGAACGGATGCCTATCTTGATGAATGGGGCGCGCCCTCTGGTCTCCAGGGGCCTCGCGAGAATCCGGTGATGGTGACAACCCTTCTAGTCGGCCAGGCGGCTCCTCCTCGAGTGGCGGGCAGGGAGGCCTGAGCCGCCCGAGGCGAAGGACCCCGCCGGGGTGGCAGTGTCGGGCGTGGCTCATGAGGGCAGCTCACGAGGCTCATGCCGTCTTGGTGAGGCGGCAGGCAGCCGCCCGCAGCGCTGCGGATGGAGCCCCGAGGCCCCTCTGCTTCTCTTGGTGAGGCGACTAGCGCCTTGGCGTCGAGTGAGCGTCCCTAGCAAAGTCGCCTTGATGCTTCTCCCTACGCATGAGCTGATCCCTGCGCTCAAATCTTGGGTCGGTTCGTGTGAACTTGAGGCCCTCCGGGAAGAAGGAGGCCACAGGCGATGATTACCCTTATGCGCTTTCTGAAGCGTAGGAAGTGCCGCCCTTGATGAGTAAGCCTTCTCCATCTCCAGCTCCTGATTCTTACTGCTGCTCATCTTGATCCTTGCCTGCAGGCCCTTCTTGCCGAGCTCACGGAGGCGGGTGAGCCGTCCCCGGCCGCCCCTCCCGTCCTTGAGTGCTCCAGCGGTGGAGCCCTTGAGGTGAGGCGACCGGGAGGTGAACCGTCCCATGGGCGTCGTGGCCTGCGTGCCTTGCGATCCTTCCTCGCGAGCCTTCCCGTGGCATAGCTAGCCTGCCATGGGCTTCTCGCCCCAGTCGTGGGCGGCGATTGGCTGGCGCCTCCTGCGCCCCTCGTGCAGAGGATGGGCTGGCTCGGGCGGGCTTCTAGCGTGGCGCGCCCGGCCGTCGCGAGTGCCAGCCCCATCCCCCTGCCGGAGGAGTGCTGATTCGCGGCTTCGGCGCTCGTGCAGGCGGTCGATGGTGTGGAGGGCGTGCTCGGCGCACGGGGGGCCGCGCCCGCCGCCAAGGTTTCTTGAAGGCGGTGGCGTGGTGAGCCTTCTTAGTGAAGAGCTTCTTGTGAGCGCATGCCTTGAGGCCGAGGGCTGCGCTGGCTTGAGAGGTGAGCTGGAGGTGCTGCCGCCCTTGCAGCGCCACCAGTAGCGATCTTGTTGATGAAGAGGCCAAGGCGTCGCTGGCAGCCTCTTGGGAGGCCTGTTCTTGGGCGTCGAGGAGGCCGGGCAGCTAGCAGGCGGAGGCGGCGGAGGCGGGCACGGGAACTCCTGGCCGGTGCCTCTCCTTTGGAGGAGCAAGTGGAGTTCTGTGAGGCAGCCCTCGCGTCGATGAAGTGGCCTCCGGCGACCAGTGAGCTCGAGCGTGAGGAGGCGGCGTTTGAAGCCAGCGGAGCAGCAATCTGGCGCTTGGAGGCGAGGCGCTTGGCGGCCAGGCGGAGGATGAGGTCATGGCGGAAGCCCGCGTCTGGAGGAGGTCGGACGCCGAGTGGCGTGGCGCCTGAACCTCGAGCCACGAGTTTGAGGCGGCTGGGGTTGATCGGGGCCGAGGCTGAGGCAGGACTGCTACCTTGAGGCCAAGATGGAGGAGGCGGCCTGGCGGGCGATGCTCTTGGGCCGCCCTCGAGGTGGTGCGAGAGAGTCCACCACCTCTCGGGCCGAGGCGCTCCTTCGCCATGCCAGGTGGAGGAGGCCCGAGGCCGTCAGCGCCGAGAATCTCGGGACGAGATCGTCGTGGCGAATCTGGAGCATGAGCATGGCCCCATGCCGCCGCGCTCGGGAAAAACTAACGCAGCCTTGGATAATATCTGCGGCGGCGATGGCGAGCCGCCGCGGTTAACTTCGCCCGGCGACCTTGATTCTTCAGCGGCGTGGTGGCGCGGTGGAAGCGCTGATCGGTCAGGGCCAACAGGTTGGTGGAGCGGAAGGCAGCGGCGCTGCTCGGTAGCGCCTTCTCTTGTGTCTTCAGCCATCTCGGGACATGGACCCCCACTTTGATTTTAGCGCAGCCATCGCCCCGATTCCCCAGGCCGTTGAGGCGACTGGCGCCTTTGGGTGAAGACAACGTGGATGCCCTCGTCCGGGCCTTCACTTGACGAAAGGCGGCGTGGTCGTGGCCGCCAATGAGGCGGCGTGGTGAGCGGCCCGAGCGCCGCCCGGCGATCCGCTTGAACAGCGGCAGCGAGGCCAGCGACGCCCGACAGCGGCTCTGGAGGTGCTCGAGGATGAATTGGGATTTATCCGACTGATTATGTATTGTCCTTGTTCCATTACCTGCATGAATAGAACTCAGGTTTTGGCCTGATGCTTGTGAGAAGCATTTTGGGAGGAGCCCTCATGTAAAACTTGTGTTCATCGTATTAGCTGGTGTTACATCGCCCATCGCCCAGCGCCAAGTGGTTGGCCTAGCGGCGTGCTGGTTGGCTGGTTTACCTTTGTTTCGTCTGAGCCACGAGATAGCACTGTGGGAGGCTGAGGCGATCTGAGTGTCTCTGATCGAATCCGTGGGATCTGCAGTAAAACCCTCCGGAGAGGATCTTGGCTGGCGACAGGCTGGGCTCTTGGCGCAAGCTAGGCTGGCCCGGCTCGCGAGGGCTCATGAGGAGGCAGCTAGGCGGAGTTGTAACGAAGCGAGAGATTTGCTCGAGCGAGACTAAGCACCTTCCCGAACACACAAATCTCAACCGAATCAACAAATCGAGAGGAAAGCGACAATCAAATGGAAAAGCGAAAAGCGGAAGAAAAGCGCGTCCGGCACCTAGTCTAGTCTTGGGCGTCTTCTCACCGGTAGCGGAGCTAAGTGCTGCCCTTTGGGCGTGGGAGGAGCCCAGGGCTGAGGCGGAACCCCTGAGACTCAGGCGTGTACAGCCCACTCATTATTATGTGAGAGTGTCAGGCGGCCGAGCTTCACGAGCCTTGGGCCTTCTTCACAGTACCGGCCTTGCTTCATATCGCCCAGACGAGGCCCGCCTTGCGCCACACTCTAGTGCCAGCAGCGACCCGGAAACCAGGGCGCGCCGCGGTGGGGTAGGCGATCGCCAGCCAGTTCCCCGGCGACCACGGGTCCTCCGCTTGAGGCAGGCCTGGCGCCTCCAGCAGAGGCCTACCTCCACAGGAACGCCTTGCTCCGAGCAGCGCGGTGGTGATGTCGGGTCTCTACCCCTCTCGGCAGCCCCTGCGCCCCCTCCCGGGGTAGGAGGCTGAGGGCCAGGGCAGCCGCTCGTCGTGGCGACCTGTACCTCCTGTGACCTATGGTTAGCGTATGTTTTCTCTTGAGGAGTAGCGGTACCCGATAATCGTCGCCCCGGCGTGACCAGTGGGGCCGTCTGAGGCTCTGCAAAGCTCGAAACCGGCGCCTCATCCCCCAGCTCGGGCTGAGGCGAGCCTTGCTCTCCCTCATGCGGATGCCCTTGATCCATCATGTGGGAACGCGTATTCTTCGGCGCCGTCATCCGAAGGCCCGCCCGTAATGCTGGCGTGCCATGCTGCTCTGCTTGATCGCCCGCCGTGGGGTGGTGGCGCGACGGTCCGCCAGGAGCCGTGAGTTCGTCGAGTCCTTCTTCTCCATGGGCGGGCGGGGGCAACCCCCGCCGGCCGGTCTGGCAACAACCGCCGGTGTTGGAGTAGCTTTGGAGCCAGCGAACGCGCGCGGAGCCCCGTCGAGCCGCCACAGGCCTGAGATGGAAGTTGGGTGCGAAGAGGTGAGCCCCGGTGGCGAAGCCGAGGAGCTCGCCACTCGCTCCAGCAACGCGTCGCGGCCGCTCTCCGGCCTTTGCACTACAGCAGCTCTCGGGCCCCTTGTGTGCGGCCCTTGAGTTCGCTTTGCTCCGGCGGTATCTGATGGCGTGGTGTGGCGTGATTGGAGCCCTTGCTGCCGACCGCGCTGCCTGGCGTGAGCCGTCGAAGCCTGTCCGCGTCGCCCGCGGCCCTGGCGCCCTACGGACATGAGCTGCACAGGGCGCAGGGTGCGCCCGGCGGCGGCTCTGCGTGGGCGGGCCATGCCGCCCAAGGATCTAGGTTGCCAGCAGTGGCGGACATGGTGATGCGATCTGACGAGACAGGTGGCGGAAGGCGGTTCAGCGCACCCCTACTGGCGCGCCAAATGTGGTTCGGGTTCGGCGGACCCTTAAGGTTCGAACTACAGGGGTGTGGCGGAGATCCAACCTCCACCGTCTCGTACCTCGCTGAATCGCGAGGGACCTAAACTACTAAAAAGAACAACACAAGAGGCATAAGATTTATACTAGTTAGGGCCACCGTTGTGGTGTAATACCCTACTCTAGTTTGTGGTGTGGTGGATTGCCTCTTGGGCTGATGAGGAGCAGTCTGAGGGAAGAACAGCCTCACGAGGTGCATTCTTGGTGGGTGTGATGAACTGCTAAGTGGTGTCCCGTCGCTCTAGCTTGAGGATCGGGTCTCTACCTCTCTCTCTGGATTCCAAAATGCGGGATCCCTCTCTCTGGATGTGGCTACTCCTATTTATAGGCGAAGGCCTGGGCCTCTTCCCAAATATTGGCGGGAAGGCGCCAACAATTAGCCATTTGAAGGGAACAGCGGGTACACTTATCTGACTAAAGTTGGTCCTCGCTTTGCCAAAGGCTCTGGTGATGGCCTTTGCTTGGGCTCACGATGACTCCCTTCCAGCCGTCGGGGCTGGTCTTGGTCTTGTTGCACGAAGCGAATGCCTTTGCTTGATGCTCTCGCTGCGCTTGCTCCCTTTGCACCAAGAGGAAAGGAGGGCGTTGCGGGCTGGCGCCCGGCAGGCGCCCTTGGTCGTCATGGCTTGCGTCATGGGCACCTCGCGAGTACCCTGCCTTGAACTCTCCGCCTCCTATTGAGCCAGCCTGCGAGGCCGTGCTTGAGAAGCTCCTGGTCGTCCGCCCCGAGGCTTGGCCCCTCGCGAGGTCTTGAGCTTTCGTTGATGAAGATGGGCCGTCTGGGCCTCCCTTGAGCCACTTGCGGCAGACGCGGGCGAGCAAGTCTGGGGACCCCTGTTTGCAAGAAGGTTGCCTGTTAAGATCTGAGCAGGGGCATGCCACGCATAATAGTAAAAAAAGGGCAGAGAAGAGGATTGAGGGGCGGAAGGGCTGGAGGCCAACAAGGAATAGAAGAAGCTGTTCCACTCGTAGCTCTTCTTCTTTTTAAAAGCAACTAACATTTCGGGGGCGGATCTTGCTCGAGCTAAAGATATACCCCAACTCTTGAACAGCTCTCACTTGCCTTGGCGATAAGCTTAGATGACCGACCGTTAGGCATGGTTACCAATGATTTCACAGTATATATCTTGTTTGGTGAGCCAACCGGCTTCACCCGAGGATGAAAGGTAGTAGAACAAGAGGGCCGCATCTCAGGGACCCCGTTCCCGAGCGCCCGGCAGAATAGCTCGCCGGAACACCTTGGCGAGGAAAAGCCAAGAACAATGGCCGCACTAACAAGCCTCATGACCCGCTTTTGCGGCGGAGAGGATAACTAGCTATACGATGCAGTACCAACGACCCAAGTACATCCGAAGTCGGGGGCGAGAATGGGAAACCTAGCGCCGCAGGACCAGCGCGGATTAAGGAAAGCGGTCCAAAAAGCGCTGACGATCAGCGCCCGGATTCAAAAGCTCACGGCAGAACAATAAAAAGCTGCCCCTTAAGGACAATAGCGATGAGCTATCAACAAACAAAATCTTGGATAAGATATGCCAAATCCACAGTACTCGGGAAGCACGCAAACCATACCCACGAGAGATTGTTGGGTCTTCAAGCAGTCCGGCGAGACTCAACGCCGAACACAAGGGCTCGACACACCAGCGAGGGCGATGGCGAAGCCCACAAGTAGAGCACCAGAAAACAAAAATTTCCCACAAAAAGTCAAAGCGGTGAACTCACTTCAAGTGACAAAGGGAAAAACAGGCGGCGCCCATAGAAACCGTGCATACGGTCTATCAATGAGAATCCCAACGATGGTTGTCAAAACCAATCACCTTGATCATCGAGGACTATTCGAGAAGTATCCGGGCGCAGGATGGACTGCCTTGATATTAGATCCTATAATCGGCGGACTCCGGTTTATACAAGTCTAATGGGCGGAGGTAGCGATCTAAACCTACTATATCGGGACACAATTCACAAAATGGGGATAGACCCAACCAAAATTAGCCATAGCAACACCTCCTTCAAAGGGTAATGCCAGGCCTGTATGCCCATTATACGGGCTCCCTCTGCTAGAAGTTGTGTTGGCTCATCCGACAACTTCCGCAGCGAAAAGTTAACCTTCCACATCGCCCCATTAAAGTAGCTATCAAGCACTCTGGGCGTGAAGCTTTCGCCGCTTTAACGCCAATACCGCATTATGTATCTCTTACATAAAATGCCCGTTCTCGCGGCATCATCTCGATAAAAAGGGGGTATTAAGTGTTACTCGAGCACGGAAGGCGTGAGGCTGCCTTGACAGCCCACACCAATCCGGCTCTGCTAATCAAAGCACTGAATAGGTCATTCAAACCCGGACACGGCTAGATGAGTCCGGCGCCTACTAGCGGCATACCCCCATACAAGGGCTGCCGCCGCGTACAACAGAGACAATAAAGCTCAATTTTATTCACCTTTGAACCGTACTCTGTTTATTTAATACAAAGTACATTTCTCATACGATATTTTTCTTTTCAACTAAGTTGTTCCCTTTTACAGATGAACACCATGCTACACCCGTCGAGGATCACGGCTGCATGGACACAGTATGAGGCGTGCAGCGAGGACCCGTCGCAAGGATTACTGTGGCGCCCCAAGACCGAGACTTGATTGCCTTCCGGGGTTTCGAGTTTTGCCATGTGATTTGTTTTGTTTGTGCATTCATCATGTCATCTCTTGCTTTGCATCATCTCATCATGCCATCATATCATTAATTTTAAAAACTCAACTAAATAAATTGTATGGATTTTTGATCCATTTAAACCGAGGATTCACATGGTGACTTCTCTTTATAACATATCCTCCCAATATTAGGGAGCTATATTAAAATATTCCATTGTTTTGGAATCACCATAACCCACTTGCATAATAAATCCCATGCCTTTTCTGCTCGAGTTGACCTCAAAACCTTGCCAATATTATTTCATCATTTTCGGAGCTCCACCAAAAATCCTCGGGCCATTTTGTTAAATTCTTCATATTTTTGTGAGCCAGGAAAATTGTCCTCGTTCCCAAATTCTTTCCCTAACCCTCTCTTTCTTTCTGTCTCTCTTTAATGGTTTTACGCTAAGCAATATAAGAGAGAGAGAGAGAGTGCCTAACCCGACCTCTTAGGCCCTGCCGACCCCAGCCATTCTCCTCCACCAGGGCGGCCCTAGCCTCCCGAGGCCCAAGGCCCCCAACCCAGCTCTAACCTAGCCCGAACCCTCATCTCTCTCCTCGACTCCCCCCAGCGCCGCCACCCCTCGTCCTTCCCGATCCCCTCGTCCTCCCCATCTCTCCCGATCCCCCTCATCTCCCCTCGATCCCACATGCGCCATCGACCCGCTCAGCCATCGCCGAGGAGAGCCCGCTCCTCCCGATCCTCGGCCTCCTCCTCGGCGCCTCCTCCACCACCCAGCCTGCCCGTCGCCCTCGTCAGCGACCAGGCCGGGCCCGTCGGCCTCCTCGCCGCCCGTCGTGCCATCCTCTCAGCCTCCTGCGCCCGTGCCAGTCCCGTCCATCCCGGCCCCTCGTCCCTCGATAGCTCCTCGATTGCGCCCGCCTCCATTCGCCGACCCCAGCGGCTGCATCACGCCCGAGGCCCCTGCCGCTCGCCCAGCAGCGTCGTCGGCGACTAGCAAATAACAGCGCCTCCTGCGCCAAGTCCGGCCGCCGTGCCGCTGTTTCCCGTCGGCCATAGCCATGCCTTGGACCTCTGCACCCTCTCGGGCGAGCTTCGTCCCAGGCGCGTAAGCACCTCTCCATCGACCCATGCGCCATCGCGAGAACTCCACCGTTGTCGCCGGTGTGCATGGCGCCGCTGCGGTACTTCCCCAACCTCCATGACCACCACCATCGCCTCCTTGCTGGCATCCGAGGCCCTTGTGTTGTTTTGTGTTGGATCGTCAAGGCTGGCAAGATCGACTCGAGGGGCGCCAAGTACCTCTACCGTCGTCTCCGGAAGCGCCAAGTACCTCTACCGTCGACCCGTGGGCGTCAAGTTCATCACGAAAATGAGTACAACTACCGTTGACATGCTTTTAGCCAAGTACCTCTCGGACCCGACAAGTACCCCAGCGATGTGTGTACCACTACGCCCGAGTTCCACTACAAGATGTGCGACTACCATCGCGAGATCGCAAGTACCACGACAACCCGAAGGATTCGGACCCGTCAAGTACCTCTTGAAAGCGAGCGTGAACCACTACTTCCCTCTCTGAAGCGAACCGTCCGTTTGAGCGATCCGAAGGTATAAACCCGAGATGACCGACCGTGATCGAATCATCCTTGCGATGCCCTCTTTAGCCATGCCACCGTTCCGTGGGAACCCGGTGTCGGGATCACCTCACCTTCTTGCATGACTCGCTCCGTCCACACTTCCTTTTGCACGGTATCTCCGTGAGCTACGGAACCGATATGTTGCCGTGGCACCATTTTCGGATTCGTTGCCGTGGCACCTTTTCTTCCTACGGTGACACAATGCTTCATAATGCTCTTGTCAACATTTTCATAAAATTGCATAAAACTTGCACATGTCATCCGCATCATGATAACAACATTTAAATGTTTAAAATTGTTGTTTGCATTAATTTTGCCTAAATGCCATGTTAAAATGATTTATTTCATAACTAAATAACCGTAACTCGGTTTTAAATAAATTATATATGTAAATGGGGTAGAAAAATGCCTAGTTTAACATGGTAGCATTACTTTGCATGTTTAACAACTCTAAAATTGTGTTCAGGGCAGATCTGTTCCAAATTCGAAATATGGATATGGGGTTTTACCGGAATTGTTGTTTGTTGTTCCGGCCTCATTTAATCTTGCCTAAATAGGTAGTTTAATTATGCTTCACCCGTTGCCATGTTTAATAACATTTAATATTGTTGAGTACCTAATCGGGAGAGAACTAAATAAGTGTTGTGGTGTTTTGTCAATATGCAACCCGTTGCATATTGAGCTCCACTTAACTTGTAGTGTTGTTTGTGCATATTGCCATGCCATGCTATTTAAGCGGGACATGCATCATACTTGTTTTGCATCATGCCATGTTTATGTGATGGTTGTTTTACTATGTGGTTTGCTTCTTTCGGTTTGCTTCTCTCGTTAGCCGGTTTCCTTCGGAGTTGTGAGGATTCGTTCGACTCGTCCGTTTGTCTTCTTCATGGACTCGTTCTTCTTCCTTGCGGGATTTCAGGCAAGATGACCATACCCTCGAAATCACTTCTATCTTTGCTTGCTAGATGCTCGCTCTTTTGCTATGCCTATGCTCGATGCCTACCACTTGATATATCATGCCACCCACATTGCCATGTCAAACCTCTAACCATCCTTTTCTAGCAAACCGTTGTTTGGCTATGTTACCGCTTTGCTCAGCCCCTCTTATAGCGTTGTTAGTTGCGGTGAAGATGAAGTTTGTTCCTTGTTGGAACATGGAGATGTTGTTCCTTGTTGGAACATGTTTACTTGTTGGGATATCACAATATATCTTATTTAATTAATGCATCTATATACTTGGTAAAGGGTGGAAGGCTCGGCCTTATGCAGTGTTTTGTTCCACTCTTGCCGCCCTAGTTTCCGTCATATCGGTATTATGTTCCCAGTTTTGCGTCCCTAAGCGGTCGGGTGATTTATGGGACCCCCTTGACGATTCGCTTTGAATAAGACTTTTCCAGCAAGGCCCAACTTTGGTTTTACCATTTGCCTCACCTATGCCCTTTTTCCCTTGGGTTTCCGGAGCCGAGGGTCATCTTTATTTAGCCCCGGGCGGTGCTCCTTGAGTGTTGGTCGAACTGAAAACTACTGCTGGGGCCACCTTGAGGCAACTCGAGGTTGGTTTACTCGTAGCTAGTCTCATCCGATGTTGCCCTAGAGCGAGTGCGTGCGACTCCTATCGGGATTTGTCGGCACATCGGCGGCTTTCTGGACTTGTTTTATTGCTGCGAAATGTCTTGTGGCAGGATTCGAGACTGATCGGGTCTTCCGGGAGAAGAATATCCTTCGTTGATCGCGAGAGCTTATCATGGGCTAAGTTGGGACACCCTGCAGGGGTTTGAACTTTCGAAAGCCGTGCCCGCGGTTATGTGGCAGATGGGAATTTGTTAATGTCGGTTGTAGAAAACCGAAGTTGATCTTAATTAAAATACACCAACGGCGTGTGTAACCGTGATGGTCTCTTCTCGTAGTCAGGGAAGTGAACTGAGTGTTGGAGTTATGTTTGGCGTAAGTAGTTTCAGGATCACTTCTTGATCATAGTTGTTCGACCGTGCCTTGCTTTCTCTTCTCGCTCTCTTTTGCGTTTGTAGCCACCATATATGCTAGTAAACTTGCTGCAGCTCCACCTCACTACCCTGTCCTTCCTTTAAGCTTAAATAGTCTTGATCTCGGCGGGTGTGAGATTGCTGAGTCCCGTGACTCACGAGATACTTCAAAACCAGTTTGCGGTGCCGATGAAACCGTGCGGTGGCGCATCCGAGCTCAAGGAGGAGCTCGATGAAGATCTTGTTCATTGTGTTGTTTCGTTTGAGTTGATCGATTAGTGGAGCCAGTTGGGACTATCGAGGGATCTGTGTAGCATTTGGGGTAGTCTTCTTTTATTTTGGTTCCGTAGTCGGACCTTGATTGTATCTGTATGATGTAATGCTTTACTCATGTATTGTGTGAAGTGGCGATTGTAAGCCAACTATGTATCTCTTTCCCTTATGTATTACATGGGTTGTGTGAAGATTACCTCACTTGCGACATTGCTTTCAATGCGGTTATGCCTCTAAGTCGTGCCGACACGTGGGAGATATAGCCGCATCGAGGCGTTATAAGTTGGTAATCGAGCCTTCCCGACTTAAGAGCCCCTACTTGATTGTTTCTTTGGCGTTGTTGAGTCTAGAGCGGAAAATGTTTTGAGTCTTAGGATTATATATATCGGAGTAGGATTCTTTTTACTCCTCGGTCCTTAAATCGCTCTGGTGAGGTATCTGGCGTAGATGTTTTGACTTTTCTCTCCTCAAATTTCACTAAAAATTTTTTAGGATCAGCGGGTATCTTGGAATCGTTCGATGGTTTTGTGGCGAGAACATTGTTCTTGGTGCCTCGACATTTATGGGTTGTGGCGGTGTCAGGAGTTGAGCTCCGAGGTGTTGTCGTCACAATTTTATCGTTGCGATTCTGGAATACCTGAGTTTTGCCGACATCGAAATCTCTTTTGTGCAGTTGTTGGTGAGATAACCCGATAGCCCTCTACTGTGGCGAGTGCGGGGTATTGCCATGACTTGCATAACGGATGTTTTGAAGGTCGAGGTACCGATTTCGAGATTTCTTGGTTAGGTGTTGACGGATGGATACAATTTGGATCTAGGTATTGTTAGTTTGGGTGATATATTTTGTGTCCCTGTATCCCCAACACAGATTGCATAACCAGAAAGTTTGGGAGTTTATAGGTGGGAATTCAAGTAGCTCCTAGAATATCTTTCCGACAGATGCATGATATGGGATTGGGTAAATCTCTATCATATGTATTTGTTCCGGCTTATTCTGCAAGCCAAATCCTTTGTTTTTTGTTCCGTTTTGTGGTATTCAAGTTGCTTCAATGCCAAGTGTTGATTCCATACCTTTCCTAAATGGTGTTCTCATATTGCTATGTGAATACTAATCCTTCTTGATCCTTGAGCTTGTCATGTTAATTCTTTTCCAACCGTGTGCTTCTCTTCAAGTGGATCCGATTATTCCAACATTAGCAAGATCAATTCTAAGCTTTTTCTCAATGGTGTTCGTTTCATCCGACCTAAGTTGCCTTTGTTTTCCGCCCTCCACCCTTTTCTTCAAGGACTCAGATTTCTTAATCAAGTATCCATTTTATTGAGTGAAGTTTCTTCATTCTTTTCCTTTAGTGTTTTATCCGGTGATTTCTCATGAAGGCGCTAAGGAAGCTTTAACCTTATCATTGTTCCATTCTAATTTTCTTCTCCGGTGGATTTAAGTCAAGTTTTCAGTGTTGATCGTATTCTTTTCATCGTTTCAAATGCTTTCTCATGTCGGTGCATCTCTTAATCATCCACTTCTCGCTATTCAATTGTTTCCGGAGTGTTGAAGATATCTCAGAAGATTCTAGTTTCCATTCTCAATTCACTCAAGTTCTTTTGAGGATGCTATCTCATTCAAGCCATTTAATTCTACCGGTGCAATATCTATTTCAAACAATTGTTCAACGATGGTTCTTTTGAGTGGGCCCTAACCCACAGGTCTTTTTCCAGGATCTTACCTGACTCTTTTATTTTCCCGGAGCTATTCCCAAATTCTTTTCGAAGCTTGACGTAAGAATGAATTATCATCAGTCAAATGTCTTCTCCAAGATCTATCAAATTCTTTCATCGTTGGTTCAACCTTTCTAATTTCATCCCGGAGTATCTCAACAATTCATGGTGGTGTTTCTCGTCGTCATTCTCGAATTTTGAAGACTGAAGAAGAGTTTCTATTTAATCTTGCTCCATTCTCTTCAAGATTCATGGTTCTAGCCGTGCCATCCTCATAATTGTTTTGATTGTGAGAATTATTTTCATCCATCGAGTAATTCAGGAGTCTTTTCAGTTTGATTCTTGAGCCCATCATCTCGAATTATTCATTCTCAACATCTCACTCTCCAAATCTTACGGTGCATCATTCAAGTATTCTCCAATCAGCTCGTCATCTATTCGTTCACTTGTATCTAAATCCCCTCAAATATCTTCATTCGTTTTCCAATTCTTCCCGGTGAATTGTGCCTTTGCTACTTTCATTTTCAATTCTTATGGTGGTTAGTTCAAGAGTTCTCTTCCTTCGTTATCATATAGATTCATTTGTTGTTTCCAAATCCCAACGGTGGTTCCATCAATACCTTCTCAAGTTTGAGCTATATATCTATCTGCAATCATTTTTTTTTCAATGAGAATAAGTAGTATGCAAAATCCATTGCTTGCCATCAATTTAATTGGTGAAGGATCAGCATAATGTAATTCTTATTCTTGTTTCATCGAGTAAATTCAATTCCTTATTCCGGAGGTTCATCAAAATTCGTGATTTCATTTGTTCATCTTTCTTTCGGAGTTCCAAGTTTTCTCGGCTATATCATTTCAAAGCTTCATCTTAACACTGCAAGGCTTCACCTTGTGTTTTCAACTTCTCTTCGTTTTATCATCTTTTCATTACGGAGTTCTTCATGGAGGCTCTACATGATGGTTCGTCAAGGATTCATTTCTTTCTCGAATTGTCCTTCAAGTTTCTCTCGAAGTTATGATCCGTCAAGCTATACTCTAATATAAACATGGTGCTCAACACATGTTTTGTTTTGAGAGCTCAAGTATTCTTCATCTTGCATTCGAAGTGCAATTCTTTCGTTATTATCTTTTGAGATGGTGTTATGTCATTGTTGATAATTTTCCTTCGGCGTTTCATGATTCACAGATTTTTAAGAGTGACATATTTAAATCCATCATTTTATCTTTGTTCATGAGATATTTAAATCCATCAATCTCTTCATTGGAGTTATCTTGGGCTATATTTCACCTAAAGCTTTCCCTAAGGATTGTTGCTATTTATGGTGCTTATAAATGACCCAAGTTCTTCATTTGTCCTCGGTGATATAAGTTTCTCGTCTCCTTGTTGATATCAATCCAATCATTTGTTTCCGTTGGTGGCAGAAACTCACCTCATAATTTTGAGATGTTTGCCATAAGCCCACAACAAGCTTGTGCTTTTCGTTGTTCTTTTGGCAAAAACTCCGTTAAATTCTTCGTTGCAAGGATGCTTTCCAAGCTCTTTTGTGGCAGAAGTTGACATTTTTCTTCTTCATTCTGTCATCCCAAAGATCTATCTTCTATTCTTTCGTTCCGAAGGCATTGTGATGTTGCTCTCTTGACCCATCATCTTGTTTTGTCTAGATCATGTTCTTTTCTTGCTTATCCATTTAACTTAGGAGGTTGTGTCATCTCTTCAAGTTCTTTTCATCTTATCAAGTTTTCCTTCTTCTTTTAGCGGTGCTGCCCAAATTATATCAATCTTATTCCTTCTCGATATAGTTTTAACGAGTGGTTTCAATATCTATTTTATGACTTAACCTCTTGGTTCTCGTCGTATCCTTGTTCCTCTTTTCTAACAGAGTGTTTTCAACTTTGTTCATCTTCGTTGTTTTCTTTATTTCAAGTTTTCAACCTCTCAAGGTTCATTGGTTTCATTCGTTTGTCAAAAAGCAACTTAGTTTTACCTCTTCCTCTTCCGTTTTCTCGGTGCCATCCTAGATCTCGGGGCGAGATCCTCTAAATAGTGGTGGAGTGTTGTGGCCCCAAGACCGGAGCTTGATTGCCTTCGGGGTTTCGAGTTTTGCCATGTGATTTGTTTTGTTTGTGCATTCATCATGTCATCTCTTGCTTTGCATCATCTCATCATGCCATCATATCATTAATTTTAAAAACTCAACTAAATAAATTGTATGGATTTTTGATCCATTTAAACCGAGGATTCACATGGTGACTTCTCTTTATAACATATCCTCCCAATATTAGGGAGCTATATTAAAATATTCCATTGTTTTGGAATCACCATAACACTTGCATAATAAATCCCATGCCTTTTCTGCTCGAGTTGACCTCAAAACCTTGCCAATATTATTTCATCATTTTCGGAGCTCCACCAAAATCCTCGGGCCATTTTGTTAAATTCTTCATATTTTGTGAGCCGGGAAAATTGTCCTCGTTCCCAAATTCTTTCCCTAACCCTCTCTTTCTTTTGTCTCTCTTTAATGGTTTTCTGCTAAGCAATATAAGAGAGAGAGAAGTGCCTAACCCGACCTCTTAGGCCCAGCCCGACCCAGCCATTCTCCTCCACCAGGCCGGCCCTAGCCTCCCGAGGCCCAAGGCCCCACCAACCCAGCTCTAACCTAGCCCGAACCCTCATCTCTCTCCCTCGACTCCCACCAGCGCCGCCACCCTCGTCCTTCCCGATCCCTCGTCCTCCCCATCTCTCCCGATCCCCCTCATCTCCCCTCAATCCCACATGCGCCATCGACCCGCTCAGCCGCCATGAGGGAGAACCCGCTCCTCCCGATCCCCTCGGCCTCCTCCTCGGCGCCTCCTCCACCCATAACCTGCCCCGTCGCCCTCGTCAACGACCAGGCTGGAGCCCCGTCGGCCTCCTCGCCGCCGTCGTGCCATCCTCTCAGCCTCCTGCGCCCGTGCCCGGTCCCGTCCATCCCGGCCCCCTCGTCCCTCGATAGCTCCTCGGTCGCCGCCTCCATTCGCCGACCCCAAGTGGCTGCATCACGCCGAGGCCCTACCGCTCGCCCGGCAGCGTCGTCGGCGACTAGCAAGTAGGCGCCTCCATCGCCAAGTCCGGCCGCCGTGCCGCTGTTTCCCGTCGGCCATAGCCATGCCTTGGACCTCTGCACCCTCTCCGGGCGAGCTTCGTCCCGGCGGCGCCAAGCACCTCTCCATCGACCCATGCGCCATCGCTGAACTCCACCGTTGTCCGCCCGGTGCAGCAAGCGCCAACTGATACTTCCCCAACCTCCATGACCACCACCACGCCGCCTCCTTGCTGGCATCCGAGGCCCTTGTGTTGTTTTGTGTTGGATCGTCAAGGCTGGCAAGATCGACTCAGGGGCGCCAAGTACCTCTACCGTCGTCTCGGAAGCATGAAGTACCTCTACCGTCGACCCGTGGGCGTCAAGTTCATCCACGAAAATGAGTACAACTACCGTTGACATGCTTTTATGCCAAGTACCTCTCGGACCCGACAAGTACCCCAGCGATGTGTGTACCACTACGCCCGAGTTCCACTACAAGATGTCGACTACCATCAGCGAGATCGCCAAGTACCACGACAACCCGAAGGGATTCGGACCCGTCAAGTACCTCTTGACGAGCGTGAACCACTACTTCCCTCTGAAGCGCGAACCGTCCCGTTTGAGCGATCCGAAGGTATAAACCCGAGATGACCGACCGTGATCGAATCATCCTTGCGATGCCCCTCTTTAGCCATGCCACCGTTCCGTGGGAACCGGTGTCGGGATCACCTCACCTTCTTGCATGACTCGCTCCGTCCACACTTCCTTTTGCACGGTATCTCCGTGAGCTACGGAACCGATATGTTGCCGTGGCACCATTTTCGGATTCGTTGCCGTGGCACCCTTTTCTTCCACCACGGTGACACAATGCTTCATAATGCTCTTGTCAACATTTTCATAAAATTGCATAAAACTTGCACATGTCATCCGCATCATGATAACAACATTTAAATGTTTAAAATTGTTGTTTGCATTAATTTGCCTAAATGCCATGTTAAAATGATTTATTTCATAACTAAATAACCGTAACTTCGGTTTTAAATAAATTATATATGTAAATGGGGTAGAAAAATGCCTAGTTTAACATGGTAGCATTACTTTGCATGTTTAACA